>JAGDQP010000922.1:0-86884 GCA_022664845.1 Lepisma saccharinum | reverse complement strand
ATATATATATATATATATATATATATATATATATATATATATATATAACAATTATGTTTACTTGTTTTTTAATTATATTTATTACCTGGTAGACGGAGGGAGGGAGAGTGATTGGCATAGGCGAAAGTACTGTTAACCCAAAAGCGTCTGGTCATTAGAAACAATTTTACGATAAGAAGAGTAATTTGGATGGCCTAATTGCACGGTGATCACAGTATCACTTTTTATGCAAAGTGTACCATTAGCTGCACGTTGATTGGTATCTAATGGTAATAAATCTAATTATGAGACAGCGTTCTTCTCTGCAATGATGATTTCATAATACAAGTATGTGATCGTAGCTTTAAGAAGTTGCGCTATAAGTGCAGTAACATTACAGTATCAACGAGCACAGCATCTATGGTTTTGTCTGGATACTAGATTTTTAAATATACAGGCTTTTCGCAAGAGATAGTTAAGCATAGTTAATTAGGCAATCACTATTTTAGTAAACACATAATTTTAAAATTTAAATGATGCTAATGAATTGGTTCTTGACTGACAGTCAGATATAACTTTAATACTCTAAGCTTCCTGAGCATAGTGAGTCGATAGTGCACTGTTACTGTATTAAATAGAATGTCCTCGTGACAGAATATAAAGCTTGAAATGGAGAACGAACCACTGTGTTCTCTGGGATCCTGCCAGTAAACGAACTTGGATCTGTTTGATTCAAGAGTGACAAGTAAAATCATTTATATAATAGATATATATGTATGACAATAGTTTTATGTAACGTTTGATTTTCTCTATTTTGAATTTACACAATAGATTTTTAGCCCTTTGCAAGTTGATTCATTTATGGAAATTACAAATTGGTTTCTATTGATTCGCTTAAGTGTGATTTGCCCCTAATAGCCTTGCATACTCATTACGATATTCAATACCTCCAGAATATATAGTTCTTTGTGCCTGATGTTTCGTAAGTTCAAAATTATTTATTAATTTTTTATACACATCTACATATTTTTAAAATAATTTTATTACAATGAATGGAGACATATTACATTTTATTATTTCTTTTTGATAATCCTACATAGTTATCTGAATATGACATTTCAACTTGTGAAAGAAGTTCAAACTACGAACAAAGTTATTTACAATGTTATTGACTCTTGCGTGTGAATATGAAAAGCCACCTCTTGACGGGGAAGATGCTTTTCATCTCTGCTCTCTTATTGATCCTCCCTTGCATCCAGCCACGAATATTTTCTCCTCCTTCTCTTCCCACATCCTCCCTTTGCGATGAGTGACTGCTCCCTTTATGATATCTACCTTCTCTACACGCTCTGAACAGACAAACAGACAACAAACAGAATAGATAATTCCCCCTACAATTACTTTATCATCATTGGGGGTAAAAGTTCAAAACGAAAATTTATTATTATTATTAGCCTAATGAGGAAACTGTTTATGATTTTCAGAAGGCGGACTTTTATCAGTTGTACATAGATATTAAAAAAACTATGAAAAATGAGCAATACCAGAAGGAACCTGATAAACATTTAGCCCAGTTTTACAAAAATCTTCAGTTTTGTTTTGAAAAAAAAAATATTCCTTGTAAGGTAGTGAAAGATGTGAGAAAAAATAAGCATCCATGGATAACAAAAGAACTCAAAAAGTTAATAAATAAAAAGACAAAATTATTCGTTAAATATGAACGTTCTGGGGTACAAAGTGTTTATGAGATATTTTCAAGTTTAAGAGCACAAGTTAAGAAATTGTTTGAACAATTAAAAAAGTAAATATTTTCAAAACCTAGAAGTAAGTGCTAAAGAAAATTCAACTTATTTTTGGAAACAAATTAATAGTTCAAAAGCAAAATACTTTCCTACAGAAATTTACTACAAAGGTGTAAGTGAAGATAACACCATAAAAATTTCAAATATTTAGAGAAGCATTTGATCTTCAATTTCACAGAATATCAGTGACTAGAGATCTCAGGAAAGACTGGATTTAAATCAAACTCCTATTCATGTACCATATATAGTGAACGCAGATATAATTAAAGTAATTTCTCGATTGAAACCAAATTGCTCATTATGTTATGATAATTTACCTAATTATATAGTGAGAGCTTGTGCGGATGTTATCGCACCGAACTTGACGATGATTTTTAATTCATCTTTGAAAACTGGTATTTACCCACAATTAATAAAAAATGTTTTTGTGGTACCAATATACAAAACTGATGACAAGTTAAATCCTGTAAACTACAGACCAATTTCTATTATAAGTGTTATAGCGAAAATCTTTGAAACTATAATTCATAAACATTTCTACTTTAATGTAAAAAATATTATACATTCCTCACAACATGTTTTTTTGAAAAATAAATCTATTGTAACAAATTTATGTGAAACAACGGATTATATTGCATCCGCTATTAATTAGAGATCCCAAATTGATGTAATTTATATAGACCTATCAAAAGCCTTCGATTCTGTGAATCATAAGTTGTTATAGTGTAAACTTGAAGAAATGGGTTTAACACCCTTGCACATTAAATGGTTTAATTCTTATTTACAGAATATATCGTATCAGGTGAAATTGGGTCATGCTAGGTCTAGTAAGAGTGAAATATTAAATGGTGTACCACAAAGTTCGCCCCTTGGTCCACTTTTGTTTATAATTTTCATTAATGATCTACTATCTCATGTGAAAAACTCAAAAATACTTCTTTATGCAGATGACATAAAACTGATGAAAAAAATTAGTAATGATCAAGATAGAAGGCATTTGCAAAAATATCTTGATAGGATCTCAGTTTGGGCATACAATAATGGAATGGTTATAAATAAAGTAAAAACAGAACATTTAAGATTCACTAGAAAAACGCAATATCTCCCAACATGTTATCATCTTGGAAATACAACTATTGAAGTGCTTAATAGAATAAAAGATCTAGGAATTATATATGAAAGTAATTTATTATTTAATTATAATATTGAAAAAAATTGTAATGAGGCAAGGAGAATTAATGGATTTATATTCAATAAATGGTCAAATTTTAAAGAGGCTGCCACGTATATATATTTGTACAAAGTGCTAGTTAGACCCAAATTAGAATTTGGATCAGTAGTATGGAATAATTTATCTCACACCCTTGTACAGAAAATTGAGAATGTTCAATCATTTTTTATGAGACGACTTTGCTTCAAATTAGGAATGAATTATTACACAAGAACTCCAATTGACTGGAAATATTTTTTTTTAAATTAGAAATACTTGAAAATGGAAGAAAAAAGGCGGATGGCATGTTTTTAACTAAAATTTTAACGGATATTTATACATCAGAATACGTAATAGAAAATATAGTATACAAAGTTCCCAGGTATGGTACAAGGGACACAAATATTATACAGACTGGTAGAAAAAATAATAAGACTTATCAGAAATTACAATATGCTGTAACTCATTTACTTGCCTAAAAAAAAACTAGAAATGAATGTCAATACAAAAGTAAATTTTAAGGACAATCTAAAAGAAATCCTTTAACTTGTATTATATGTATATGATTATATGATGTGTATTTGGAACATCTGACTAGGAATACTGAAATGTGTTTGTATAACCTTATTATTTTCTATGTACATACGAGTTTTCGTATATTAACTGGGAGTTTGAACCCATTTTTTTTAGACAAGTGCTGTATTTTTGCTTACGCTGTTCGCAGCACTAAAATACAAAATAAACTACTAAACTATTATTATTATTATTGCGGGGTGATTTAACTAGACAACAGACATATTTGACACTATACAAGGAAAACCTATTGGAAAGGTCAGCTGATTTCGCCACACACAGACCACGCAGTTGACACTACCTGCATTACTATCAAGGGACCCTCGGAGTCTGCGGTTATTAATAGGAGCAAAGCACTCACTCGTTTTTTATATTGCAGTTATAGTTTTAATAATGTGTCACTTAGACTCCACAAAGATATTTGAGGCTTATTATAGTACCGTCATTATATTTCAGACAGCATTGGTGCAGAATTGTATTTCTACTCTTTAGTGTAATTTGTCGTCGTTGAAAACTATGGTTTTATTATTGGTACCGTGTTACCTAAGTGCATACAATTCAGTCTTGATCGGAATTCCTGACAAGGGAAGGTCCCACAAGTTGTCGCTCAAATCTGATTGCCACATAGCACATCTGATAGAGCATCATGAGAAATGAAAATGAGCAAAATGTAAGGTGCTATGGACTAGAAGCATAGGACCTACGGGGCTTCAACATTTGAATATCCAAAAAATTATATCATGGAACTTGAAAACCGTTAAAGCAATCTAATCAAAAGGTGCACAATATAATGAGAACAAAATGCTGTATCGAAAACCACAAACAGTGTTGCCATAGATGAAGCAGTGTTGCCAATTCAGCAGAAAAGCATGTTGTTTGAAATAGCACCATATACACATGTGCACAGATTTAAAATGCACTATTATCACTAAACATAACAGTGAAGTGTAGTGGTACAGTGTTGCACACTGTTGGAGCGACGTCTGCTGAGAATGTACAATGGAGAAGTCTGATAAGTGGCAACAGAGGGTAATCAAGGAATCTGGTTCTCATAATATGAATGAATGTAGTTCAAATGCAGAACAACAGCGATAGTATAACATAGTAAAATGTCAGCAGTATCACAAAATATTGATAGGATACACTTGTTACAGGTGCAAACACTTAATGTGGCATAAACTTACACAAGAAAACACTGATTAAAATTAACAAACTGTTAACGCGCGAGGAAAGAAATCCGTGTTTTCTAATTCTGTAAATGGCTTTTCCAGATTATCTTATCCAGATTTGGTAGAGTACTTCCTTGGTTTATGTCTTTCGTGTTACGTGACATATTCTTTTACTTCCTCCCCTACACATCATATGATTATATTACTGTACACTGTAATATTACCATATTCACATTGAAAATATAATTATTTTATTACTACCTCATTTCGTTTTTAGTCGGCCCGGATAGCTGTGTGGTCTAGAATTCTAGGCCACCGACTTATTAGGGATCGCGGGTTCCAATCCCGCCTCGGATATGGAGGATTTTCTTGTATTTTTCACCTTGCATTTCATTGTCATCTTTCGTCTTTCATAGTGGTTCGGATCCCACTGTACGCTGTAGGTCCCGTCCTATATAGCTTCGGTGCTGACCAAGGGCGTAAAAATGGCATCACACAATTTTGTTTTTCAAATGCATCCATATTTTGTGACACGGCTGACAGTTTGCTATGTTATACTATCGCTGTTATTCTGCATTTGAATTACATTCATATGAGACCCAGATTCCTTGATTATCCTCTGTTGCCACTTATCAGACTTCTCCATTGTACATTCTCAGCAGACGTCGCTCCAACAGTGTGCAACACTGTACCACTACACTTCACTGTTATGTTTAGTGATAATAGTGCATTTTAAATCTGTGCACATATGTATATGGTGCTATTTCAAACAACATGCTTTTCTGCTGAATTGGCAACACTGCTTCATCTATGGCAACACTGTTTGTGGTTTTCGATACAGCATTTTGTTCTCATTATATTGTGCACCTTTTGTCTAAATTGCTTTAACGGTTTTCAAGATATTTACTTTAAACGTACATATTTCCATAATATAATTTTTTGGATATTCAAATGTTGAAGCCCCGTAGGTCCTATGCTTCTAGTCCATAGCACCTTACATTTTGCTCATTTTCATTTCTCATGATGCTCTATCAGATGTGCTATGTGGCAATCAGATTTGAGCGACAACTTGTGGGACCTTCCCTTGTGAGAATTGATTTCGTATTGTGATTCTTTTATACTCAGTCCCATTGTGTCCCATGCTCATTCGATTTAAATTTGTGGATTTGAATGGAAAGGTCTTCCACCAGACTCATCAGGTGGCAGATAGGGGACTGCCGACCAGATATGGTGGGTACCGGAAATATTCCAGGACGGACCAAAACCAGTACTGATACCTTGCAGTTAGTAGAGGGATCTACAAAGGCTAGGAGAAGATAACCCCGAACAAAAATATCATGATGAGGGGAAGCAGAATCACCATTACCAGTCTCAGGCTGAAGATGAATGACATCGGCAAGGCTCAGAGATAGACAGGGGATGAAATCTTGAATGTATGCCTTTACACCTTTACAACTCTACACCGCTAAATAATGTCAAGAAATGGTAACCGATGGTTCATGGATTCTCCTGGGGTAAAATATTCCGTAGATAAACTAATCCCTCATTCGGACCTCCGGGCGGGTCTGCTTCAGGGGGTTCCAAGAACAGGATTAAGGAAGACTTTATAATAGGAACTTAGAACGTACGAACGTTATACCAAACAGACGCTTTTCAGGTGGCGGTACGCGAGACCCAGAAGTAGGAGCTAGACATATTAGCTATACAAGAAGTTCGGTGGAAGGGTCAAGATAGCATCCCACAAGGACAGGAACACTTTCTACTACGGTGGAACAAAGTCTCACGATTTCGGAACAGGATACCTCATTAAGAGTATCCGCCAGGCGGTTCAGAATATAGAGTTCGTAAACTAAAGCCTATCGTACGTTACGATACGTACTCGATGGGGAACATGGTTTTATTAAACGTCTATGCTTCCGACCGAGGTGGCTACTGATAAAGACAAAGATATATTCTACGATGCGCTAGAAAGGCTGTTTGACCGAATGCCGAAGTAAAATTCGAAAATTGTGTTGAGGAATTTCAACGCAAAGGTAGGGAGGGAAGAAAAATATAGACCTTCTATAGGCAAATACAGCCTTCACGAAAATACCAACAACAATGGAGACAGACTTATAACTCTCGCAATTTCCAAACACCTACTGGTAAATAGCACGTATTTAGAACACAAAGACACAAAAATCCTTGCAGAGTCAATCCTGGCAAAACTGATGCAATGCGTTTCTCACTGAAAATCTACAACACAAAATGTACGTACACATTATCCTCATCTATTATTCCATGGATAGACCATTACAAAGACCTGGGTATCATATTTGAGGAAAAACTCAATTATACTCTTCATATTGAATTCGTAACTTCTAAAGCACTCAGACTTCTTGGACTTCACTACAGGTTTACCGATATTAAAGATTTCAGAGCTCTTTGGTCATATTTTCTCACTTGTGTACTTCCTACTGGTCTATGGCTTCTAAAACCAATTTATCTAAATTGCACAAAGTATAAAATTTCTTTATCCGCATTGTACACAAATATAACAAAGACATTTTGAATTCTCTTGACTTAAAAAAACATAGACACACAAAGAAAACTAAATGACTTAAAATTTCTTTATAAAATAATGCAAGGCACATTCAGGACCGACGACCTTCTTCCACTTTTTAACCTAAGAGTAACCAGACAAAATTCTTGTTTACAACATCATTTCTAACTCTCAAAACCGAGATTGTGTTTGGTCCAGCGATCTCTTGTACATAGATTATCACATTTTTACAACACTCTTCCTTTGCCACCAGATTTCTGCTTCAGTAAAAGTAAATTTCTAAAGTCTTGTTATATAATTCTAGAATGAATGAATATATATATATATATATATATATATATATATATATATATATATATATTGTTTACTATTGCATAAGTCTTTGTTGTTGTATTATTTTTATTATTGTTGTTATTGTTTATTGTTTGTTACAAGAACGGTGTAAAATGGCGTTTGCTGTATCCGTGCTAACTTCTAATAAATAAATAAATACACATGGGTATCCCCGGACGGTAAAACTCTCAACCAGAACGATCATGTATTAGTAGATAGACGAAGACACACCAACATAATGGACGTTAGATCCTACAGAGAAGCGGAAGGTAGCACCGACCATAGATTAGTAATCACAAAGGTAAGGGAAAATATATGCATCGGGAACAGAGAAATCAAAGGATTAAAATAACTGAAATTCGAAGTTAAACGATTAAATAATTCGATCATAGAAGCACATTACCAACTCGAACTCTCAAATAGTTTCGAAATCTTAGCCGACTCGAGTAATAATAAAGATGATATTAATAATGAAATTGATGTAAATAAGATGTGGGAGGCTATTCGTGAAACAATTAAGAGCGCAGCGAACAAACATGTAGATGAGAGGAAACAACAGAAAACAAACCTTGGTTTGATGAAAAATATCTTAAGCTTCATGAGGAACGAAGTGGAGATCTTCAGGCGGATCCGACTTAAATTATTGATGTGTGAAAAAGTTATGTCGACAAACTTCGTTATGTACACAACCGAGAAAAACAGAGGAATTTGAAATAAATACGCAGAACCATGGATTCCCGAAACTAGCAAAGGTCGAGATCGAAATGCCGGTAAAGAAACTAAAAAAAAATCAAATCACCAGGAATATACAATATTCCAGCGGAATTAATTAAAGCGGGAGGAACGGTACTAATCAAGAGAATACATAAATTGATAGGTTCTATATAAAAAAACATAGAGCTCCCAAAGGAATGAAAAAACTCAATAATAGTTCCGATTTCCAAAAAATGCGATAAATCGGACTGTAATAATTATCGCGGAATCTCCTTACTTCCAACCTGTTACAAGATATTAAGTAATATTCTGTTAACACGCCATCATCACTTTTTAACTTTGCGTTAGAAAATGCGATTTTAAAAATTAAAGGAGACAAAAAGAGATTATCATTGAATGGTTTGAATCAACTGTTCGTATACGCGGATGACGTAGACTTAATAGAGGACGATATAGATGCACTACAAAGCAACACCGATGTCTGAGTAGCAGCGTGGGACCATATAGGTCTACAGGTTAACATAGATAAAACAAAATACATGGTAACAAGCCGAAACAAGGGAATGAAGGAAATAAAAAAATATAAGAATAAGGGATGAGATAATAGAGGATACGTAACAAGCAAAAATGAGGTAACGGGAGAAATAAAAAGGCGTTTAGTATCGTGCTACGCGTGTTTCTAATCAATCCAGAAACTTTTAGCCTCGCGATTAATATCAAGAAAGTTAAAACTGAAAATATACAGAACGGTTATTCTGCCGGTAATACTTTACGGTTGCGAAAGTTGGAGTACGACCCTAGAAGATGAACATTAAATTACGTGTGTTTGAAAATAAGATTTTGAGAAAGATATACGGCCGAAACTGGGCGATATGACTGGAGAGTGGAGGAGACTGCATAATGAAGAACTCCACGTACTGTACGATTCGCTAGATGTTGTTAAAATAATGAAGTGGCGAATACTAAGGTGGTCAGGCCATGTAGCTTGGATGGGGGAAAAACGAAGATTATATTCTCTCCTGGTTGGAAGGCCGAATGGAAGGATGGCATTGGGAAGACCAAGACGTCGTTGTGAGGACAATATTTGAAGAGATCTTCGAGAAGTAGGTGTTCGTGATGAAAACTGATTTGATGTTCCCCAGGATCGAATCCAGTGGAGAACGTTTATTACTGCGGCAATGAACTTGCGAGTTCCATAATCCATAGAGCTGGTTAGTTAGTTTTATACAATATTCTCATTAGACCCAAACTTGATTACGCAGGATCAATTTGGTCTCCTAGTACAAAAACGGCGTCTGACAAAGTTCAAAAGGTTCAAAAGCTCTTTATTAGAATGTAATGCTTTAAATTAAGGTTATCATATGGTTATCAAAGTCATGAATATTGGTGTGAATACTTTAAAATTGAGCCTTTATATTTAGATGTAAGATCAGAGACAGCCAATTCATTAAAGAACTACTGCAGAATAAATTTCATTGCATGAATTTACTAGAAAATATAACAATTAATGTACCCATACATTGCTTTAGAAGATACAAAGCGTTAAGTATGCTAAATGCCCATAATGGAATATTGCAGAGAATGATAGACAACTACAATATATTCTGTGAATGTACGTGGCCATACATGTGATTGTGGAAATTTATTCTTTATATATATCTCTAATGTATTAAATGATTTACTTGTTACAGTATAGTGCACCGATCGATGTTTGCATTCTATAGCTTATCCCTTCCGTTAGTTGTATATATTTTTTAATGCTTGGTACTATATACTATCCACTATAATATGTTTAACTTTTGTTTTGAACTGTACCAAATGAATAATGGCTGCGAATGTATCAAAATAAGAACAAACAAAGTTACAGACAACGAGTACATAACTATCATAAAAGCATCAGACGTTACACAATACTAGAATCATGTTCCGATCTACAAATGGTATTGAACACAAGATTTGGAATTGTTGACCTATTGAAAATAGGTAATACAGTTTCACAAAATAATTTCTAGGTGACAAGAGAATGCTAATTTCGTCGCTTCTAATTGAATTTTGTTTAGTTGCTGGGAACAAATTGTGTTTTTATTTACAGTAATTTCCAGGAGTCTCTAATAGTAATAACTTCCTTATAATACTCTCAAAGGGGTTCAAAACTTTAACAGCAAATAAAGAAATATACAATCACACATAATTATAAATATAGTCAATGTTCTTGTTGGCAGCTCTTGTCTCTGTGACCTGACTGGAAGCACACTTTAAAGTGTATGTTCTACCACTGCTGTCGTAAAAGGTAGCACATATATACGTATATATATAACACTTCAATGATAACAACTGTTATTACTGTATTAAAAAAAAAACAAGATCCATGATTGCTACAGTGTAGTAAGGTTACAGGCTATCATGTCTCTTTAACTCTATTTGAGGAAGAAGAGACGAAGATAGAAGAACTGTGCCTTCATAGCATGGTAGCTTGTAACAAGGTTGTCAGTTACCTCTTTTGATCTTGTTAAACTTGATAATGTGTTTACTTAACAACCAATCATGAAAATAACTTCTAGAGTAAACTAGTTGTCATAACTAGCCTAATTAAAGCATTTTGGAACGACCAGAGATGCAAGAAAGCTAGCTAAACTTAAAATCTAACTGAATGTTATTTCGTTGCACTGCCTTAAAGCCTTCGTTCGATGAATTTCCATCACGTGCTACGAATGTTTCGTCATAAGCTAATCCCCTTTTTACTACAACCATTTCTTGGGAATCTGATGAACTAACTATAAATAACGTTTGTAAAGCAAAGTTGTTCAAGTAGTTTAGTGGTCTCTTTGACTACAACATGGGGTCAGTGTTACAAAGAAACTTAATTCAATTCCCATCCAGGCCAATATTGTTTTTTAAAGTGCATCCGTTTCTTCTTTCCTGACCTGTCAAAACTATTTCCATCTTGATTCTTGTAAACATGGATGTTGGACTGAACATTATTTTAAAACCTTTTTGGCTTGATTTGTTAAGCTTAAGTAAGTTGTTGCACTTGTCAAACGAAGTTTGAGTCAGGCCAAAATTGCTATACAGGTGGCCTTACTGAAGCATACCCTTACTGAATTTACATGGTGTGATTAAATGGGAACCAGATAATAACATTCTAGAAATTCAGTACCATGTTTAAAAATATACCTCCCGATTGACTTAGAAGGTAGATTGGTTTTACCTTCTTTTTAGATAAAAATATATAATCTTCCATAATGATGTAATAAGGCTTACTCAGCTTTGAACATAATTCATTTCAGAAGGAAGTGAAGCCTTCAACACATCTTGTCACCTTTCCCGTACTTATAATTTCATAGTAGATAGATCCGACTTCCCATTTTAACTTATAGAATCTGAAATCTAAAAAAAAAAAAAAAAACTACTTACTTCCAAAATAACTTGATGATTTATATTTTAAAGTTGTAAACTGTGACCGGAACGAGCTTGCTTGTGAGTATTTCCTTTACGTTTCTCTACTCGGTCACATACGAAATACTCTCTGCCAATATAGTAGTTTGTTATTCAAATATTAGTTGTTGTTTTTTTAATTTATGTTACAAACCGTTATATTACTCATATTACGCACCATCGTTATAAACCCTTAAATTATCCATAAATTACGAATTAGGAAACAAAAACTATAACTTACTCCACATTACAATATATGAGAATGCTTAATCAATCATTTAAATACGTATATGTCTTAAAGATTTTCAGATAGTTCGTATTATCTTCGAAATAGCAGTGGAATTGCTATATAGTGAGACGAATTATCAATGCGACCACTGTGAAATCAAGACATAAACATGCTTCTATCAGAGCATGGATAATTCTTATTTAACAAGCTATCTCCAAGCGCGGCGTAAACTGCAATATTTTAAAAATGTAATACACAATCGCTGTTAATCATTATATAGACGAATAAACAAGACAAAAAATAAATGACAATAACAAATGTTCAAAATTGCTCAATATTTTTTTATTCACTCCCACCAAAGGATTGAATCATTCTATCAGAATGATTATTTATGTCCCTATAGTATTTATGTGAGGCTATACGAAAACTATATATACCGACAATAATGGAGAATTACGGATTATAGTTCGAACATAGTCGTATGCGTGAAATATTGCAATATGAAAATGGTCATAAATAACATATAAGCATTGAAACCATTATAAAATACAGACTTTAATTCGTTCATTTCAAGGGTAAAATTCATATAATATTTATTGTGGATGTTGGAATTTTATTTTTCTCTGCATACTGTCCCATTTTAAAATGTTTATTATAAAAAAAAAGTTCATTATGAAAGTTTTGTATGTAAACTAAATGTAAGGCAAATTAAAATAATTGTTTATATTAAATAAAACTTTAGGTCTTGTCCATAATAAAAGATTTTTGGGGGGTTAAGTCATAGTTTATAATTGTATTGTCTTAAAATTGTTTCATTGACTTCTCCATCGACATCCTCAGAAAAGTTATGAATTAAAATTAAAATTTGCGATCATCGTCTTCGAAATCTGATTTAATTTGCAACTGTCATCTTTGTTGACGTTTTGTTCATGCGTTGTTATTTTTATCTATATCTTTTTTATTCTCTCAACATATTAAATGCTTTTGTGCAACACCTTCATTTCCTTGAAATAAAAAGTTCCTCTAAATATGCACCATTGTTCTGTCACAGCTGACATCTCCGTGTTACAATTATTTCAATGTGGCTGATGTTCTTGAACTCTAGTTTCGATAGTTCTTCCTGTCTGCCCAATGAACAATTACCGACAATTACAATTGATTTTATATGCACCAGGAACTCTATATTGGAGACCATCTTTGACATACCGCAATTGGCGTTTTGTTTTTGCCAGTGGATTATATATGCTTCTGATTTCACACTTTTTATAACTCTTCCTAATAGGTTCCTAACCGTATTTACGTACGGGAAAACAGTGTTTGCTTTCCTGATCTTTGTTCTCCTTCTTGTATCTATGTAAACCTTTCTGTTTGTTATCAATTTGTTTTATCGTTTTCTCAATCTGATGTTTGTCGCATCTATTTCTAAGTAGAGCACTTCTAACATGCGTGATTTCTTCTTCTAAATGTTCCCTATAATTTAAAATATAATTTACAACATCTACACTGAGACAGTTGGGTATAAGGTTTATAGAAAGCCAGCTTATGCAGATCTCTATTTAAATGCCAAATCACATCACCAGCCTGCTCAGAAAAACGCTTTGATTTCTAGCCTGATTAATCGTGTGTTCAGTATCTCTGATAGGGATCATTTAGAGGAAGAAATCACGCATGTTAGAAGTGATCTACTTAGAAATTGATGCAGAAGACAATACATTGAGAAACGATAAAACGAATTGATAAGAAAGAGAAAGGTTTACAGAAAGACAAGGAGGATAATAATAATAATCTGGAAACAAGGGGAACTGTCGTCTTGTCGTATGTAAACACTGTTAGTATCCGAATAGGAAGAGATCTAAAAACGTATGGAATCAGAAGCATATATAAACAATCGGCGAAAACAAAAAGCACATTGCTACCTTTCATGGATGCTCTCCAGTATAGATTTCCTGGTGTATACAAAATCAACTGTAATTGAGAGTAATTGTACATCGATCAGACAGGAAGAACTGTCGAAACTAGAATTAAAGAACATCATCTACATTGTAATCAGCTGTAGTAGAACACTGGTATATATGTGGAAAAAATATTTATTTCAAATATACGGAGATGTTGCACAAAAAGCAGTAATTGTTTAGAGAGAATTATAAAAGATTCGAATGAAATAACAATGAGCGAATAAAACTTAAAAAAAAGGTGGCAGACACAAATTAATTCAGATTTCGAAGACAGCAATGGCAAATTTCAATTTATATTCATAACATATCTGCGGATGTCGATGGATAAGTCGATGAAACACTTTCAAGACAATACATTTTTAATACATAACGTAAAAAACGAAATAAATATTTTATAATGTTTAATATTGTTTTAGTTTTCTGGTAAGATTCGATTCAAATGACGTTATGAAAAGTTACAGAAGTGAGTTGTACAGTTCAGAAAGCACATGTGCGAGGTAACTATAATTTAAGAATGAGCTTTGGGATTGTGTCTGCATTGTACGCAATGGATCAAACTTTAAAATTTTGACTCCACAGTTGCTGAAGCTTTAGGTGTTTTCATTTTTTGCCAGTTCCAAACTGCATGAAACATTCCAGCCACTACACAGAACTGACATTGTATGAAACACCACCTAATGGTGAGGTTAATTAATTGATATCTAGCAATTTACCGAACATAATTGGTCATATAACGTTTCCTACAGAATGAGGCAATTAAAGGTCATATGCTGGGTTACATAAAAGAGTCCTTGATTGATTAATTTGTATGAGGGTTCTATTAGTCATGGCATTTTTAAAAATACTATTCAATGGGGAATATTAATTAGATGTGTGTAGTAGTCCAATATTTTCAAAATAAACCATTATCTTGAATACTTTATAGAACCCAGTCTTAATGGCCCAACAATATCTGATTTGTAATGTCACTTGCGAGAATTATTTTGGATTCTAATTGTGTTTACTTCTTTCTCCTAGTGTTAGAAATAGCTACAGCAAATAACACAGTCCAACATTTTCATGTTCATTAGAAGATTGTTTTATCATAACTGTCTTACAAGGAAAGTTTGTTCCTAATTTGAGAAAGTACGTCTGGTTTGGTCTATGGCGTAAAGTTTCGGGGCAAAGTAAGTTTATAATTTAAAAAAAAATGAAGCTTCAGACCATATTTCTGTGAAATTACAGTGGTGATTAAGTAGGCTTGATAACCTATTCAAGCTATTTTTTTTATGTTGATGTTAAGAAATTACTATTGATTATTCTTATATCGAGTTAAAAGTTTCGAAAATTTATACAATTGTGTTCGTTTCATTTTTATACGTGGCAACCAAATAAAGTCGATAATTGCAAACACGCCTACAAAATATAATAATATATGAATAAGTAGACAACAGATAAGACGTTCAAACAATCGTTCAAATGTGTGCCAAAAAAAATTGTTAGGACAGTAGAAAATATTCTCCGCACATATAGTTTAAGTGTACTTCACTCACATTTACATGCAACACAGCTTACATTTTACCTACTCTGATCATTGTTAGCAATACATTTTATATCTTCGTGAAATATTTAACTTTGTTTTCAGCTGATATCGCCCAAATCTTCATCAAAGAACTTAAAAGGCACAAGACAAATTAGCACTTATATTGTTATTCTGAAACGTTTGGAGATATGTAACATGATCTTTATGATTGTCTTATAATTAGCAATGTTTTGTTTCTAAGACAAGTTGTACAACAGATTTTAATTACATACCTTCCAATTGATCAATTGGGTTCACGGAGTTTCAAAACCTTAGTTCTATAGAGTCTTAGATTTGGGGACCAAAAAAGACTCTCTGCTCGACAGTGATATTCTACAAGCTCAGAAACCGTTGGTTTCTACAAGAAACTGTTGCTGGATAGCAAACATAGAATAAATAAACAGTTCATAAGTGTTATTAACGCTAAAATTGCAACATACGAACTATACGAAGTATTTTCATAGCTCGAGTTTTAACAAAAATGCTTGTAATGTAGTATATATGCATTTGCAAATTGCGCAGAAAATGTGCATAATAGGCTATTTTTTTTTAATTTATAGTTAGAACAACAAATAGGTCATAGAGCACTTAGTGTTTCTCCATACAGGAGAAATACTAAAGACAACTGAAAGCGAACATGTAAGTTTCTTATAACAACAATTAGAATAATTGTTTATCATAAACTTACAATTCAGCGGACGCACCAAAGAAATACAGGAAAACAGATTTTAGTTTGCCAAAAGTACTAATGCATCCAGTACTGTCCACTAAATACATTGTAACTTCAATTGTACTGGTATGTTGCAACACTTGCTCTGTATGACTAGAGGAACCTGGCCCGTCCTCTGGCCATTTGTAGCCAAAAATAAAAATTTAAAATCAAAACCGTGCTTCAAGAAGAGGTTCAAGAGTTACAAGGATTTTATAATGTACTAAAGTGCATACATTGAAAATACTAAAAGAAAAAGTTGTAATGCCAAATCTCACACACATTATGGGTATAGATTGTTCAAATTTCTCCTTTAGGCATCTCAGGTCGGGATAAGGTGTGGAAAAGGACGTTGTAAGGTAATCAATCAAGGCTTAATTACTTGAATTTACTCCATATATTCAATGTGAAATGGGCCAAAAGTTAATGGAAACATGATCTCAACTTAAAGTTTCATGAAACTTAGCGTATACCCTGTAAAAAATTTGGAACTTTAGCACTAAATCCTGGATTCAATATTCATGAATATGTTACGAGTAGTAACTTAATGCTTCAATGTTCATAGTTTTAAGTACAGATGTACTTCACAACAAACGACTACGCTTTACTACTAGTGAGAATGAACAACTATACGGTACACTACGATTGTTTTTATGATTGTTAACGGAAATTTATAGTTATACTTAAAGTCATTACCATTTTCGGGACGGGCGTAAGCCATAGTGCTGTTACCGCCCATAAAATTCATTTTATCTTTTATTTTATAATTATCATTTCAAGTGATAAATGGAAAAGCAGCTGCCATTCAAATCAATGTATACGGTGTTCAAATGTTTACTTTTTGACAAGGAGTGGAGCAGCCACCGGCAGAGACTTGACTGTTTAGTAAAGCTAGTTTCAGTTCAATTCATTAAGAAATTTTGAACAACCAAAGTTAAACTGACGTCTGGGATAATTTACAAGTCTTAAACTTTCGAATACCTCGTCTATGGAAAATGTGACTGATTTTTATTCTCTTATTCTGACTATCACTGGTATTGTAGAGAAAGTAATTTTGATCTCCGTATTATAGCACTTAAAATAGCACATGGGTCAATAGCTCATAGAAAATTTAATTCATCTTGAAACTGGAAGAAATATAAAAGTATTTATGCGGTACAGGTGCATAAATAAGACTATTTGAAGTTTGGTCAAGTTATCAGAGCTCAAGGATACCAGGTGCAATGCAAAATGCTAGTTCAATCTGTAATGTATCGGGACTTCTCTCCTCAAAGGCAGGTAGACACAAAAGCAGAGTGGCCGCTGCGCCCTCTTGCAAAAATGTTCACATAACGTGATCTAACCTACGTGGGAGAGAAGCCTACATTACGCCACACGAGAGGGCACAAAAAAGAGAACCATTATCGGATCTGAAGACAGGGCGGGTACCTACCCATCAGTGCTATGCTTCAGCCTAGGACCATCGAAGACAAAACACTCACTAGTGTAGAACCACGAAGCATGCATGGAAGAAGCACGAAAAGAAGTCCTAAAACGCAGAAAGTTGGCAAAAAGCAAAACACGAAGAAAAAAGCCCCTTAAAAGAGGGAGAGACACAGGCGAGAACATCTCACTGGAAAGCCAAACACAAAACGCTATTTTAGTGACCTAACACAACTAGGCTCCTAAAATGTACAAGGCTCAACTCAGCCACGCACTAGTTAACATTAACACGAAATTTAGATAAGCACAACTAATTTGACTATTCCCTAATGTTTGCAGAAGAATCAAATCAAAATATCAATACTTCATCTGAAGTTACTTTCTCATATACACATGAAATAACACTTCGCGGACTGAAATGGCAAAAGGTTGGGAACCCTACTGCAATATCACAGTGATGGTAAACTACCTACTTCTAATAAAACCCTTGACACAAATAATATCTGGTAAAATATAATTTATTCTTGCTTAAGAATAATAAACACAATGCAAAAGACTGATTGCTGAATTTCGTGGGGGGGAAAACTTTCCAAAAGAGAACTCTTAGCACATCGAACATGTTTTAAAGATTCAGTTAATTTCAGATATCAAAATGTAAATTAATCACAGAAATGCTCTGTCTAAGAGCAGAGACAAGAACTCACGCACATTTTCATCCAAAAAGATTAGCTTCTTTTTAATTTTCAAATATGTTAGACATTATACACTTTAGCCCAGTTAAAGAATATTTACGTAGCCACCGAAGCATAACCATTCCTTCTAAGAAACATATTAATTACAAATATAACTACTGGGGAGAAATTTACTTTAATTTTCAAAAATTATCGTCAAATATTTCGTACGTATTTTTAAAAATTTTGTACTTAACACAACCTAAGCTCCAATTCAATAATACACATGGGGCATACTATAGTTGAGTTAGGTGTAGATTTACAGAATGAATTTCTATGAGCAAACTAGCTAACGATTTGCGAAGACAACGGAGAAGTTTCAAACCTTTTTGGTAATCGAAATAAAACATTGTGAATCGTTGAAATCTTACGGTTAACAAAACGGACAAACCGTAGAGATTTTGTGCAATTAAAACACAATACTAATTTTCGAAATGAGCAAACAAATGCTGATTTGTAAAGAACGTGAATTTGAAAGGTAGCATGAACTATAATTGTAGCAAGGTAAAATATTCATCATTTTCGAACCAAAGTTTACGTACTGTAATTCCGCTATCTAAACATATGTGAGTCAGACTTTCGTTTCAGAGAGAGAAATGAACAATTTGAAGACATTAACCATACGTATCTGATAGTAAACCGACCCCCGATGTCTACCAAATTAAGCGGACATCTTCACGCATGCTTCCACTCAAAATCACTGATTTGCTGAATATACATTAAATCACTTACACACACTGGAGAAACGGTCCTAGCATCACAAATGATCATATTTATATTTTATTATAGAAAAACAAGAAAACCACTGCACACCACTTATGAAAACCACTTCATATACACGGAACCCACCAAAAAGATGCTCCAAGGTCACTCTCTGAAATGGGAATAATATGGAAACTTCAAACCGCCAACTACAGGTGACGATATTTCAAATTTTACTTCTTGTGATCGTAGAAACTGCTGCTACAAATGATTTTCAACAAAGAGGCTACTTTAGATCTACATATTTGCTTTAAATAATAGGCTGCATTAACATCTTTACTTAATATATGGAATTTCAAGGTCAGTTGGTTTTCAGTGCAGATTTTCAATATGAACAAGCATGATAGAACTGCTGATCGGCAACAGCCAATCAGAGAAGAGGATCGAATCAGAAAACAAAGAGTGAAAGAGGATGTGGCTTAACTACCTAAAGTCTAGATTAAAATAAAGCAACAATCAGATCTTTCTAATTTTTTATGAAGATTTAAATCAAACGAAAATTTGTTGGAGAAAATAACGAAATAAAATATACAAAGAATAATTAAGTAATAAAGTAAAGAAACAATTGTAATGAAATCCCGCCAATACAACAATGAAAGGGATGACCTGAATGACTCGGTTTTATTGTCATCTGGGCAAATAAAGTCCAAAACCGAGTCTGAAAAATAAATACCGATAATGCACGAACAAAAAAAAAATAAAAAAAATAGGCATAACAAGAGGAGAGATAGAGAGTAAGATATGTTGCGACCAACCAAAAATGGGTCGCTACAAATCACACATGAAAGTGGATCAATTAAAAAGCACAACATGACCGTATGGTTTGAATCAAGATTGACTATGAAATGACATGTGGTTATAAAGAGTTCATTTGACGATTACTTTCTATTTGTTCAATGATTCGTATTACCTTGCGAAAAGCTTTTGGAGGTAAAAGTAATCTTTACACAAAAATATATCCCTGTAAGTTAAATGCACTATGCGGTTTAGCTACTTGTATGTTAAGGTAACATATCATACGTATTACTATTGTTTTATGTGCAGTTGTAAATTATAGTTTTTCAAATAAGAATTGAAATGTGGAAATTTCAAACGTTCTAAGTGCCAAATTTGAAATGTTATAGAAGAAGCAGAAAATGGAATCGATTTGGTTCCACATAACGTATGCCTTTCAACATAATTTAGATGGTACTGTGGCACTAAAGGAGTGTAATGTGGTGCCGAAAACCGAATGGTTAAGGAGACAAAATCATTAATTAAAAGAACATTTATATGTGCTATGCTTTGTAACCTTAAGTTCGAAGTACCATTCAGAAGTTTACTGTTTGAATTCCTATGCCGGTTGAAGCACAACATTATATTTACGACTATAACAGATCAGAGCTACTGCAACATAACATCTTAGATAGTATAAGATTGAGATTCATTGAACCTCTTCCCTCCACCAATAAATATATTAGCAGACAAAATACACAGTACCCACTCCCACTGTCATGGAATCACTGAGCTGCTGAAAGTGTTCTATCAAACTTTCTGTGCTGCTCCGGAAGAAACGTCAACATGGCAGAAAGGTTTTCCTTTCTTCCAATATACTAATGGGGCTTATTTTTAGATGTAGTAGAGGTTGTTGTATACCAGCTATAGATTTTTATCTTTTGAGAACATCGAATAACTCCCAATGTTCTCTGTCATTGTAAGTAGTTTTAATAGGTACTTGTTATGGATGCAATTTGCGCATTGTTCATTCGGAAATGTTGCATTTTTCCCCCCATGTCAACAGTGTATCAGTAGTTTCCTTAAAATCAAAGAAATCATTGGAAGTCATTGCAATTACATGAAATGGACTAACACGTTTCGCTGACTCAACCATCTTACCCTAGTCTTGGGGAACTAAGGATCTAGTTACCTGCGTTTCCCTATGATGGAGATTTTTTTTTATCGCAATTTAAGAAACTATGGCCACTGACTAAGGACTTGTGCACTATCTCATCAGAAGAACATCAGGTGGTAGGAAATTTTGGCTTGGGTCATAGACTAGCGTTCCTTGCTGGTGATAGTTTTCATCTCTTCCTTATTGATTTGGCACTTGAAACAAGGATTGAGTCATGGGGGTGGGCACACATCGAACATGATTGCAGATAAAAGTGCTATTGTTTTTAATGGCACTTAAAACGTTGGGAATTTCCACTCTTCAATTATTATTTCCGTTAATCACATGTACCGGACTTTTATTTTGCTGAAAGATATTGGAAAGCAATGTAAGTCGTGGTTAACTCCTATATTTCTTGCAGTTTTTAAGCGATATTCGCCAATTGGGGGATTTTTGACGCCTTGAAAGTAATTAACCGTACGTTAGCGTTCAATGTGGTTCCCATATTGGAGAAAAAAATGGATTCTTGACAAAACCGATACTAAGCAATGTCATGATAACAAGTGTGCAAGCATACAGAGTAGAGTTTATTACAGACCGCAGTTCTTGTGTTGTCTAACGCGTTAGGCCAGCGTCCCCAAGGTTCATGGTTTGAATGTCGCCTGGAGTACATGTATTTGTGGATTTTAGAAACTTACCAGCTTACGGATCGAGACAGGGCCAAGTCATTAATGACTTAATAACAATCAAGAAATAGAATTATTAAAATTTGGGTTATTCAACACAGGTTTGTTTACCCAAGATAGAGGCATCTAAAATCGCAGGAAAGTTATCATGCTTGCTTTCTGTATGCCTTTTCACGCTTTCAAGACTAGCGGCGGTTAGCTTGAACAGCAATTTGGAACCCACTTTACTAAAAGTTGTAGGTTCTGTCTTACCAGCTTGTGTAGAACGTTGAGTTTACAAGTCACTCATTCACTTAATACAGATATAGCTGTTGAAATTCAAGAGAAACAATTGTTGGCTTTTCAGTAGCTTCAGTATTGATCATTATGGTCTCACTTAATTTAAAAAGCAATATTTAAGAGAGACGAACGATTAATATATTCACTATTAAACTGTATAAACTATTCTAAGTCATTCGTATTATTTAGGTAGAAATGTGATCAGAATCTACGAAATCATTTGTAAAGTGCCACAAATACCTTTAAGTACCTTTAAACGTAAATAGTTAAATTAATTTAAAACATTATATGCACACCTTTAAATCACACAACTTGAAATAATGCACATTGTAAATAGCAATGAGAATTAAAGTCATTTCTTATTAAAGATTTAAAAATTAAAGAACGTTTCTAGCAATGAAATTATATTTACTTCAAATGTGCTAACATTAAATTTATCTTCCACATTGTATTACAGGCTACTGCACAAAATGTCCTATAGTAACAGCTGTTTTAACTTTTTTGTGGGGTTTCATTAGCTGTGGGATGCGATATTTGTTGTTTCCGTTTAAAGCATCACAGTTGCAAGGAAAATACTTTCCAATTTGTTTGACAAACGTCGTGATTCATTTTCTACGTCCCTAGTTACAAGATACACACATTGGAATATCAACTTTAATATATGGGCTGTCAAAAGGTTCTTTTGTTATTCTCTGTTCGGAAGTATTCATTCCTTCCTTTTATGAGTTTATTAGGTAAATTGGATAAGCATATTGACAAACGTTTTCGAAAATTGGCAGTGTAATCTAGCAAAAGGTCATGATAGGATTGTCTCACAAATTAAGTTATTATTCACCAAGTGACACGCCTTGAGCTTTCATTGAAAATGAAGCAATCCAATTTATTAAACTCGATTTTTATTCCTGCTACGCTTTGGTGATTTGACAATCTGCTTGGATATTTGAAGAACATTTATCATGCGTTTCGGGGTCCCGTGCAATCATCGTCAAAATATATCATTGCTTAGATTTCTCAGGAAAAGTAATTCATAAATTTCAATTTTTTCACCGCCATTTTTTGGAGAATGCCAGTGTATCAATATTTTTTTCTAATTAAAGTCAGTGTCACATGGTGTTACATTCGTCCGAATGTCTCCATAGCAATAAACTCTGATTCACAAAGTATTTCTAAGATGTTTTAGTTCTTTGACATCCACAAGGCTAAGATGACCATTTCACTATTTTCGCGTGATAGTGGTATTATATTATATGTTCAAATATCTACTGATATTAACACTTACAATTTAGGATAATATTGAATAAATGCAAGAAATAAAGATCACTGAGAATACAAAACGGAAGTGTGAGGTCAAGTTATGTCTTCACATGCTTTATATAGTGTTTTACGTACAAATTCATTCTTTAATGGAAGTAGAATAACCCCATTGCGGGAAATCTGGAGTTGGGAATGTATTCAAGGTAATGAGACGATATATGTGTATAGCTGCAAAAGTCGTATCTTCTTTATAGTTTTGAGTTTTTTAAAGAACTATTTTATGTTACATTTTAAACAGAAATACAATAAGCACTGTCCGTTTAGAACTACAATTACAATTGTAAGTTTCTGTAAAAATGTATGAATATTATACAGTTTAATTAACAATAGAAGTAAAATTAAAATTAAAAATAAAATGAATTGCTTTCTTAGTTATATTTACATTTTTTAATGTGAGCTAAATCAGTTGAAATAAAAACTGTTCACCCTTGAAATTTAGTATTTACAATCTGGAAACGTTTGTATATATATATATATACCTATATATACCTATATATATACATCTCTATATACACCTTTTCATTTATTTATTTCATCCATATAACAGGTATTAATACCTATTTATAGCTTCTACAATAATTGTTATATTTAATGACACAAATAATAAAACATCTATAACTTTTCCTTTCTTTTTTCTTGTCCAAAGAGTTTTTTTACAATATATTCTGTAATAATTTTTTGTAAAGTTCTTCCGAGTTTCCAAATATGTCCAAATTTGTACAACTCTTACCTATTACACTATAAGTAGCACTAGTTCTCCACGTAGGTGAAACTTTTATATATTTGTTCGAGCTTTTCCGCAATAGCATAGGCCACTATTTCTTTCGCGCGTTCTGAGGGATGGAACCTTAATAATTATTTTTGCAATTAATTCGGTACAGTCTATTTTATTGTGAAAAGTCTGTACAAGAAAAGTAAGTGGTTTAGTGTTCGTCTTTGTTTGTATGTGAGAAAACGTAAAAATTTGCTTTGTACGTGTTCGATCTTCTAACAACTTGCTTTCATAGAGATATTCCATATATGTGAGGCATATTCAAGTTTGGACCTAACATAGGAATAGTAAAGAGTTTTCGAAATGCTATCATTTGCAAATTCTTTGGTTTCTTTAACAAGAAATCCTAGGTTTCTACATGCGTCATTGGTTATATTTACCCCATGGGGCGAAAAGGTTAGTTGTAACACCTAAATCTTTATTTGTATCAATTTTTTTAAGCTTATTCCATTGAAAGAGTAAGTAAAATCGTACGTTTTTTCCCGTCTGCTATAGGTCATTGCTTTGCACTTACCAATATTTATTTCAAGTCTACTCCTAGAACGCCATTTCAGGTACCAAATGAAGATCTTCAGGTAGCAATTGAGGCGAACAGTGGCCAGACATGTGAGGAACTGGGACTACAATTCAGAATGAGTGGAGAAACCATTCGGCAGCACCTCCATCAACTTGCGAAGCACTACAAGTTGGGTCCCACATGATTTGACTCCGGGCCAGAAGGCAACGCGAGCAGACACCTGTGTTTCTTTGCTGTCTCGTCTGAGGAAGGAACCATTTCTGGACATGGTGTTGACATGTGATGAGAAGTCCGTCCTGTACGAAGCTCCACGGCGCCGTCATCATTATTAGCATCCCATGAACCGGTTCCAAAACAGCCGAAACCAGCACTGCACCAGAAGAAGGTCCTCCTGTGTGTTTGGCGGACTGCTCGCGGCATCGTGGATCGGGAACTGCTACCAGCTGGTCAGAGCATCAATGCAACTGTGTACTGTCAGCAGTTGAGCCGTGTTCAAGAAAAACTCAAACCTCTGGAGCCAGGGGTCTTCCTGTTACAGGACAACGCTAAGTCCCACGTGGCTAGGATGATCCGGGACATCATTCTACGCCCTGGATGGGAAACACTATTGCATCCGCCGTACTCCCCACACATTGCACCGTCCAATTTTCACCTGTTCCATTCCTTGGACAATTACCTTAGAGGACGCCAGTTCAAATCCCTAGTAGAGGTGCAAAATGCACTTGATACCTTCTTCGCTTCACGGCCCACCAAGTTCTCCTGCGATGGAATCCATGGCCTTCCAGAATGTTGGCAGAAGGTCGTCGATGCTGATGGGGACTATTTCTGATCTTCCAGGTACGTCTTAGGTGCTATATCGATGTTAGAATGTGGTGGGTGAAAAAAAGCGACATAACTTTCTTGCTTACCTTTATATAAAAGAACATCTATAAAAGAATATCACTAATTTTCAACTTAATGTATACACTAATTCACGGATGAAGTGAGAGGATTGGGATGAAACTTGGGCATACAATACTAATACAAATGTAATCATCACACGCAGTTTAAATCTATATCCAGGAAGGACTCATCTAATTAATAATTCACTATTCCGCACTATTAATCCTGTAGCTAACTACCTTAATACAATACACAGTTAACTGACAGTTTTGGTAATCACAGGCTCCCTATTTTGATATAATCATCACACAATTTAAATTTACATTATCAGTTCTGTCTGCAACAGCAAACTCTCTATTACACTATAAATTAGCTTCCTGTCTGCTTGTTTGGTGCTTGCAGTGTGATCCTGGTTCAAAGGCCAACTTGCCATTCCAAATAATACTCTAATCCCAATGAGAATTCCAATTTCCAAGGACGAAAGTAGTCATTAGGGCTATAAGTCCCGCCTGGGTGGCTTTGCGAGCCCAAGTGTTTTACATATCGTTTGTGATCAAAATTTTAGTGTCCAAAGTTCGTTAGAAAATTGAAATCATGTGTAAAAAATTACACTTTTTGTTTGGGTTTCAAATTTGAATGATTCCTTCCGGTTTATCTATTTGGGAACAAAACAATATAGACCTTACCGTATAGCTTAAGAGGCTATAGTCACTTCTATTGACAGACAGATAAAATACATCGAACCCTAGCAACCCTAGCCCTTGTTCGACTTTGACAGGCTAATTCCGGTAGTAATTCCAGCAGTAATTCCGAGAATTGTTGATAAGACAAAATATTGAATGAGTGGTTAAGAAAATTAGTGTGATGGACAAAAACCGTATCCATGGATTTTCTTGGCATTCTCCTAATTCCTCAAACTTTTTCATTTCATCAATCATCCCATCATCATCCATACTGCCTGAGCCCAAGTTGCCTAAAGGACTATTAAAATTTAATTCAAATTCAAACAGAAAAATTAGTACATTCAGGAGAGTATATTTATTGTTTCTAAATAATTATACAAATTTCATTGAAATCTAAATGCTTCTAAAGCCGCACTATACAAGAAAATGCTGCTAAAGTACACCAAACGTTCAATCGAGACTGCCAATATCACACCAGTAATTCAAAAGCTTTTGGATGAGATAAGTTGTGGAGCATGATATGCAATTCTAAACTACAGAGAGAACATGTCACGAATTCCAGTCAAATTTGTGCTCAGTCGACTGGCCATTATTTCTTCAAAGTTTATACTCAAATCTTTGCGTTTGCTGAACTTGGTCCATGTGAATTCTTATTGTGTTTGAGGTGAAAATTCAGTTGACAGAGAGAAAGTTAGGACATTAGAGCAATCCCAACCAAATTGCAAAATATATTTGACAAACATTCAGCGGAATACTTTAAGTGGTGCCTCTATCCTTAGTAGAGGTGCTGAGGTCACTTTTAGGACTCTTGAAGGTTACATTTAAAGTGATAAGCGGATGTTATAACGTTAAAAAGGTAATGCCTACATTTTTTTCTAAAAGGCAATTTCTGAAACGTGCATTCCACGACGTATGTATATACCACTACTTGCGATCATGGGTTGGTTCCTCACAAACTTGCAAGAAATATTTTCGTTTTTCTTTTCAGTACTGCATTTGTAGGTTCGTTAAGCAAATAGTATTGCATGTCAAATGAAAGTAATGACTCCGAATTAAGAATTGTTTCCCCCGTTGCTGTGTAATAAGAGATCAAGGGTTCGATTACCCGTACACATACATTGAATATGTTCTTCTTATCTTTAGAATTTTTAAATAAATTTTAAAGCCCTTAGGAATATCAGACTCAGACCATGCCATCTTTAGAATATCAAATTCATCCGATGGAAGACAATAATGAATTGCCATTGATTTACCTTGAAAAAGACCTTTGATAGGTGTTCATTTTCATCTGTTCTCCGTCATCAACGCGTCCTTTAATCACCCTCAATCTCACGTCGTTTCTGTGCCATCAGCACGTTTCAACTTTTCCCTCACTATATGACAATATGAGGGTGATGAAAAAACCTCATGAGGACCAAACTTCCGGTCCTAAACATGTGCCAGGGAACCTCAATCATCATCATCATATGAAAATGATTTCTTTTACTTTGTGAATCAAAGACTTATATGCTTGAGTTCGTCTCTCCACTTTATCTTATTTCTAGGGAAATATATAGAATTAGCACATTTGGAGCAGTAGGTTATGTGTAGTATAATGTGAGAAATAAGTTGTGATAGCTAGCCAGGGCTCTGTACCGTAGGTGGAAACTTACGAACAACATAAAGACTGTTTTGTATATTATCTTCATATGTTAGTATGTAATATACTATTTTATTGATATAGCATTTAAGTTTGGTATTACGTGAAGGATATAACGCTTTATATTCACTAACTATGACCACGGTTTTTAAGTGTAAGCAGCTTTTTACAATTGCGAATTACCTTTATTTCTACTTCATTCCTACCATCCATTAACAAGATAATACAATATTAAAACCAACTGAACACAACTATATAGATTCATTAGTATTTTTATGAGAGTAAAGAAATGCATAATACAATTTGGTGTAGTAGACAGTTTCATAATCAATGTCCTAATTAAACACAAGTTGCTAACATAACATTTTCATATCAATTTGTTGCGAGGCGTAGAATGCTTTGTCCTTCTCCTTTAATGAAAACTACAAACTGTTCTTCAGATTTATACTGAGTGATCACACTTTCTTGAAACAAAGAGTTATGTTCTTGCGAGACTGGCTGCAGAATTGCCGTGTGATCTTCTTTCCCTCGGAGAGAATAGTCAATCAATGTTTCCCTAGGGGGCAGCTGGGATGAGAGGCGCCGTTTATTTTGCTCAGTCGTTCGCGGTCCATCGTTTGTCAACTCCCTGGGGGAGAGTAAACAAGCGACAGTGATGGTGCGCACCAAGCCATCACTCGCAATCCGCTGTCCACAGTGAAACCACATACTGCCGCAATTCCAATGTGTGCCCTTCCATCAAAAGCAGACACCTGATCAAGATTGTCAGCTACTCTTCTGCTGAGTAATCCAATGTTCTCTAAAATAGCTTACAACGGAAGAAAAAATCAATCAAAGCTAATAGAATCGCGTAGTATTTAGCATCAACTCGTATAATTTCTAATTTAGTTTATTTCTTATATATTTGTAGTGTAGTCATTTTAAGCCAAAATTTTTTGATTAGGTAAAAAATTCTTACATGCATGTAACTTGGTATACGTATAGTATTTGGTCACACAAGTAACATAATAAAAGTCCCCAAAAATCAAACTTGTGCTACAGCACCATCTTGGACAATTGCGGCCAAAATTATATTTGTTTTTTTTTTTATTTTCGCGGAAACGAAGCATCGCATCGAAAAAAGTTTCAAATGAAGTTTGTTCAACATGGAATTATTAATATTTTGTTTTTGCAACTACCGTTTTTTTTTCATTTGTCTAATCCTAAAGCCACAAAATGACATCAAACTAAAATTACTTTTTTTGAAAAAAAAAAAAAAAAGCCAGAATCCTTAGATTGGTTAAAAGAAATGCTTACAAGCATGGGACTTGGTATTTAGAAAGTACTTCGATATGCAAGTAACATATAATAAGTCCCCAAAAAGCAAACTCTTGCCACGGACGCCATCTTGGAACATGGCGGCCACTTTTGTTTTTACTTTACGCGGAACCTACGCCTCACATCTTAAAACAATTAAATAATCTTTGTACAGGATAAAATTATGAATTTGTTGTAATCACTTTTTTGTTATTTGATCAACCCTATTTCTTCACAATAATGCTCTGTTCAAGTTTCTAAATGCAACATTTTCGGCTCAGAAAACAGTCCTTTTGTACATAACAAGTTAGTAGTTTTTCAAATAGATTAAAAGTTAATTGAGGGTTACTTGAAACTTTATGATATTTAATTCTTTTATTTAGTACTAATGTTATCAATTATGAAATTTCTTCACAGAAGAAAAATGTGTAATAAATTTGAGAAAAATTCTGTTATTGACGCTAATTTCTACCTTCATTATTTTAAAAATTATAAATAAAATAGAGTATTGTGATAATCAGTTTAGATTTAGTGCCAGTTTGTGGCTTGTGGATAATCAAAAAATGGTTTTAACAACAAAGATTTCTAATTTTTATGATGAACAAACTAATTAAAAACACGTTTTGAAGTGCGGCACTAGTTTCCGCGAAAATGATTTCCTTTTGTACCTGGCGAGCAGAATTTTGCAAGTGGTTTTTCGGTTTTCCTGCTGTCGTTCAGTCAATGCAAGTGGAACCTATTGTCCCACCTTCTGAATCTTTCCCATGGCTTTTAAACGTATGGAAACTGCTTCTCGTGTCACATTTAATTGATCCGCGAGTTGTTGTTGCGTTTGAGTATCATCCTTCATCCAACAAAGCTTGCAATTCGCTGTCTGCAAACTTTTTCGGTGGTCTTCCACGTTCTTCGTTTCTCACGTCAAAATCACCACTTTTAAATTTTTAAACCACGCATAACACTGTGACTTACCAAGATCATGATCACCGAAAGCTTCGACAAGCATGCGATGCGATTCTGTAGCAGTTTTCTTCAAATGGTAACAAAAATCAATGCTGTCCGCTCATCGTAGTTTGTAGATACGAATTGCGCCAAGTTAAACGCTATACAACACTACACTATGACATGAACCTTGTCTGGTTGTGAGTGCAAATAGTTATCAGCAGTCAAAACAAGCAAGTGGCGCCAAGATCGCTGTTTTATGGTAACCACAGTGACAGCTAATGCCGTCTATGCACAAATTCCGGTTTCATATTTACACACCTGGTAGTTTCCGAGGAAATTGAAGAGAAACTTAATTTTGACCGCCATTTTCCAAGATGGTGGCCGTAGCACAAGTTTGATTTTTGGTGACTTTTAGTATGTTATTTGGGTGACCAAATACTATATGTTTACCAAGTGTCATGCTAGTAAGAATTTTATTACGTAATTTTCATAAAATGACTACCCTATTGTCTTATAATTTGCATTGGAGAAGTTTTATTTTTCGTTAAAAGAAGTTGAATTGTAATCACTGAGTCAAGGCTTAAAAGAAAAACTGAAAGTGAACAGGGAGATAAACTACATAGATATAAACAAAAGAAACATTAGGAAGACAAATGCAGAACTAAGTTGTTTCAGAAGGAATGTGTAGCTTGAGTATATCGTTATAAAAAGTGGGCACTACACGGAAGATAAATTTCATTCAAAATATGGAAAAGAAGATTAAGAAAGTAACTCAGTTCAAGAATTAGGAAGAATATGTAGAAAATTTGAGAACAGCTGGAACAAAACGGGATAAAGTAAAAGAGACACAAAAAAAACGTTCAATAGGAAATAGAAATAGCAAGGAAAAGGAAGAAGAAAGTAGCATATGGCATGGAATAGAGAATGTGGACGAAGAGACTGATAGAACAACAAGGGGGCGTTAACCTACTAACTAACAATCGCAAATGTTCCGAGGCTTCCTTGGTAGCACATCAGACACATAAACATTCATTTTTTATTGAGTACGTTAGTAGCACTGACAACTGAGTGCTTATGAACGGGAACACTACCGCCTTTTTCTATTGTGTCGATTCTGTCGAATAGCGTTTATATCAAGTTTGGTGAGATATGTTTAACGCTATAGAAGTACAGTATATTAAAACTTGAATTTTAAAGTACGTTGCCAACACTGACAACTGGCATGTTTAGGGACAGCAACACACAATATTTTACCTATATATCAAATAATGTTTCTGCCAAGTTAACAGCTGATACATCCAACGTAAGAGGAACAATTCAATGAATTGCATTTTATAAAATACAGGTCAGCAATACTGCCAACTAGGGGTCTCTCGGGACAGGGATACCAACAATATTGTGTCAAATAATGTAGTGGTGAAGATAGGTCTAACAGAACCCAAGCAATTCAAAATATGCGTCACTGACCAAGACAGTTCCGGCGGCTCTGAGACCAAGATCTTTCCCACGCTACTTCCGCCACGTTTCTACACTGGATTTTCCTGATATTTATTTTCTTGGAAACGGACGGACAGAGCAAGTAGGGTTATATGATTCTTTTTCGTTAGCTACGCTATCGATATACATTAGGAAAAAAATTATCAGATAAAGTGAGACAAAATACAGAAAAGGAAGAAATAATGTTCTTGATATTGAAACGGGAAGAGGGGAAGAAGAAATACAAGAAGGGAACGGGTTATAGATAAGATTCCGTGCAAGTATCTGATATGGTATATAGAGAAGAAACTAAGATAAAAAAGGGAACGGACTAGAACAATGTAATATTAAAATCAAACGAAGGCCAGTTTGTAAATTTATCCAAGAAGGGAGTATAAAATAGCCTGAGAACGTAAATTCCAGAACAAGAAAGCAATACACAGGAACGAAGCAAGAATATGGAAGGAAATGGAAAATAGTACTATAAACTGGAAGTAAGAACTAAACTGGTTTTCGAAGAACATATATTGAAAAAAACAGAAAAGATGAAAGAAATAAAATTAAACAAGGAAACAGAAAAAAAATGAATTAAAAATGAAGAGCATACAGGAGGAATCTATGGAAAAACTAAAAGGAGGCGATAGGTAAAACGCAAGGAAAGAAGTGAACGGAAAGGTGAACACACTAAAATCAAAAGAGCGGATTCCGCTCAAATCGAGCGGAAAAAGTGACCGCTCGTTTAGAGCGAATTTTCATCGGAGCAAAGATGAGAAATTTCCGCTCGAAAAAAGAGCGAAAATCAGTGGTAGTCTATTTCAATGGAAACCTAGATATTGTATTTGTATAGATGAATTTCCATCTATTCAGATACAATACATCTTGTGAACATGAAAACGACGCAATAAAATTTACAAAAGTGCGAAAGGGAGAATTAATTCATATGTACTAAAAAGAAAAGTACTGTACTTGTGAATGAAAATGAGTAAAATAAAGCTAAACCTGGAGGAGGTTTGAACCCGGTACCGTTCGATCAGCTATCCAACGCGTTAACCCCTCAACCAAGGGTCCAACTGCTATAATGTGTCCTCGGAATTGTTTCTTTAGTCTCGTCAGGTACTTGATTACAACGTTGAAATATTTCTTGTACGTACACTCCTGACGTTTTTTGGTGTTTTTTACTAACAGAAAAGTTTTAAAGTTCTGTTTTCTCATGTTTAACTATACATAATGCTATAAATTTAACAGTATAGCTTAGTCTTTCGATAACCTTTGCTTTTACAAATGGCGAAGACCAATGTTGACTAGTAGCCATGCCCATGATGAATTGCAAATCGCTCTAAAAAGAGTTGAATTCAAACCGATCTACAAAGATGAGAAAATTCACTCCTAAACGATGAGAAATTGAAGCGCCAAATCACTCTAAAAAGATGAAAAATCGCTCTTTCACCTTTGACGACTCAGTAGAAAACCGCTCTTTTAAGAGTGAAAAAATACATTACATCGAAAAGAGCGAAATTCCATCTAGAAAGAGTACATTTTCCATCCAACGCGATAATGTTTTGTTAGAAACCACTCTTTTTCGATCGAAAATTCCGCTCGAAAAGGAGCGGTCCCGCTTTTCCATCTAAAAAGAGTGAAAATTCCGCTCTTTTGATTTAGTGTGAAAGTGTGAAGGAAGTAAATGGAAAAGTGTATCCTAGATAGCAATAGAAAAGAGAAGTTTGAAGAAGGCAATTATATAGTGTAGAAACGTAATGAATTTATCTGTAGCATGGTTTTGTGAGAACAACATTTTTTAAAGTCTTTATTCAGTTATTACGAATATGGAAGGAAGGTGTGATAAGATATACGAAAGACATTGAAAATTGTTTCAAGAGAAGTAAAGATGATTCTCTGATAAACTTATGGTAACACTTTCAAAAAGAAAATAGTATGGAACCACGCTGTTCAGAAATAATATGTCGCTTTCTAACCTCATATTATTACTGAGTTTGTAATGGAGCTTGATTAAAAAATTGTATCTGTCTGCACTGCAGCAATATCTATTTGAAGGTTCCTAATTCCGTCCTTGAAGAAATATATTTTTCCTTGAGTCAATAAAGTCCGGGAAGACACTTATTGCAATATGCATGTTTTTGTACAACCTGTTTGCCAGGAAATAACTTAGCTGCATAAACATATGATAATAGTAATAGTTCCAAGGAATCTGACTGAATCTAATTACAAATAATTTTGTAATTATTTGCCACTTGGGTTTTATCGCTGTCCGATAAAGGCAGTAAATCCTATCTACTTACCAACGACGGTTTGTTTTTATGCAACTACAGGTGTATTACTTCAACTAGTGCATAGTACGTAAGAACAATTACAGTTTCACTATGGTAAAAGAACTCGTCAGTATTTGAATAAATGTGGTTTATGGTATCTATGACGAAACACTATATATCAAGAAAGTTATTTTCTAGTTTTAGTTGAAATTGTTTGAGAGAATTAAATTACCTTAAAAGGTTACTTCGTTTTGTTCTTCATCCTCAAATTTTACTAGTTGCATAAAATGATGCAAGGGTCAATCCATGTGAAATCAACATACTTTTGAACAAAATTGTATCTTACCCTCTCAGATGTCTATGATTTTTAGTTTATTGCTTGTGCCCGTGGAATATGTCAAAAATTTGGTTTTTAGATTTTGTGACGCAGTGGTTTTTGTTCGATTAGCATTCCAAAAGCACAACAACAGTCAAATGCTGCGTGTTGTTATTTTTTTATAACTCACCAATGGCTAGTGCTAGAGAGCTCAGAGAGGGGTCATTTTAAAGCTCTTATAATATGCTTTTGTTTGATATGCCATTAGATAGAATTTCAAAAACAAAAAAAGTTTGTTTCCCGAAAATTGTCCTGAAATTTTAAAATTTGATTTTGTCAAATCGGACATCTGAAACATTTTCAATTTTTTTATGTTTGCCATACATCCTTACAGCTACCATGAAAATTTTATTATAATTTGGGACAATAATGGGACTGCGAGATAAAAAATATTTTCCTCATATGACTGTGGGGGAAAGGCACTTATGGTAGGGAATATATTAAGAATGTGAATTTTATTTCACGTTGGGAATCTATGGCTCTGGCTGGTATAGAGTAAGCGAAAGGATGCAAGAAGAAGTCGGTCAGAACCTAAATTCAAGGTACCATTCCGATATTTGCTTGGTGTGACTGAGTGAAAACCATTGGCCCGCATTAAGAATATTTTATTACAAACGAGTATATGATAGAGATAAACAAATGGATCAGGTTCCTGATAACATTGGAACTTAGTAATCGAATATTGTAATTCAGACCCGGATTCGTATCTAGGTAAATTTAAGTTGAGAACCCGGATCTGGTACTTCGAACCAAAAATTCGCATCGTCGAGTGGGATAACGGGATCTTGTACTTGGAACCAAGTATCCTGATTGTCGCATAGGATGCCAGGATCTGAATCTTCTATCCGGTTCCAAGATCGGATCTAGGTACGCGGTTCTAAGAATCATATACTATCATCCGATTCAAAGATCAAGATTCTCGGTTTCAGAGGCCAGATCTGGGACCTCAGTTTTAGAAAATTCGAATCTAGGTCCTGATTCCCAGATACAGGTACCCGGTCCCACTGTTTTTAGGAACAAGATCCCAATAGATTTGCCATGAGCCAGAAATAAAATAAAAACATATACAATTATTGTTCATGGCAAATTTACAACATTTCTTTGCTTTGGGTATACTTTGTCTTACACATGGCGTTAGAAACTTTATTCATGGGCTGACCCGCGAAATAAAAATTAAAAACTTTTGTAAACCGCCTAAGCTCCATTTTTCCAACAGAAGTTGGTTAGAAAACCAACTAACCTTGCTCAGGTTCGATTACGCTTGCTCTCTTTCGATTCTTTTGGCATGCATTTGGGCTGAAATGGGAGCATCTTTTGCTTAAAGAAAATAATTGATGTACTGTTATTGTGATGAATAAGAATCTTTGAAACATTAACTAGAAGTGTTGTTATGTGCTTTTGTTATGGTAGTGTTGGAAAAAAAATAATTTATTTGACATTTTAGCGTCATACATCTCGCTTATAATCTTTAAGCTTTGTTTAAGGATTACAGTTTTCGTTAAATTTTCCAATTACCTAAACCCCAGCTTCATAGCAACACTAAAATTAGAAAGCACACATGAAATCATGTTATTTAGTAAAGTGGCTATAATATTCATTGTTAACGTATTTCAAGTTGTGCTGTTAAAATAAACGTCATAAATTATGCGAACATTTTAATGGCGTTCTTCATGTAAGAGTGTTTCATGCATGAAATTCGATTCTTTTACTTCTATTTCACGTTGTAACATTGGTAAATTAAATGCAAACATTAAATAATACATTCTGTGCACTAAAGCCTACACCAAACAAGTAACAAAATTCTCTGTTTGTTGAACTTCTCAGACAGAAGTGGGTCATATGAGAAAATGTATTAATTTCGCGTGTTAAGAACCTCGTTTCCAGCGTTCCAGAAAATAGAAATATTAAAGAGAAACATGTTGAAGAGTAATGGCTACAAAACGTAATTTATCGTTATGAAAATTTAATCATTTTTCACGCTGACGTACTTCTCACAAAGCAGATAAAATAATTTAAAATCTTCGAAAGTTCAAAAGAGAAATTCACTTCAGTGTCGAGTTGGATTGAAGCGATAGGAAACGAATGATTCTCAATAAAAAAATCATAGCTATATTACTTTCAAATAATAAGAATTTTTGTTTTATAAAATACTTGTAGTGTTAAATTAATAATTTAATATATCTCGTATTTTGTATGAATTTACTAAAAGCACGTCATTCATTAACCACGGCATTTATTGACATTACAAATACAACATCAGCAAAACTTTTGATCATATAATTAAATGAATTTATTTATACCAAAAGACTGCTTTACTGAGAGACCGTAGCTTAGTGGTAGAGCCTTGGCTTAGCAATCGGAAAGTCTTGGGAACGCGACTCAGGGTTTTCAAGGTATTCATTTAGTCACACCAGGAAAATGCCGGAATGATACCTAGAAACTAGGTCACGGCCGAATACATTCTAACATCCTCCCTCCCACCCGTAGACACTTGAGTCTAATCTGTCTAAAGGGCATAAATAAGTTCAATTCATAATACTGCTCTATGTTTGATGTTTAAGGAAATATGTTAAAATCAATATATTGTTAGTTTCACTCAAGGAAAATATGTGACATAAGGATTTCAAGTTAGGGACTAATGTTATACTATTTATGAGTAAAATATCTTGAAATAGACGACTTGGTTCCAGTGTGGAATTGACAGGTGACACTTTAGGTACTCTGGGTTTGGGAACCAAAGTAGAATAATGATATGCAACACTCAGGCTTAAGTAATTTACTTTATTCAGCATTGTTTCTTGACTTGTCGCAGTCGAATATTGGGATGATACCTGAACGTTCATTAAAGTAATGAATCACAACATCTACACTGCCAAAGGATTTAACCATTTAACAATAGAGTCAATAAAAGTGCTTAACTAAAAAAAATATTTTTAATAAAGTAATAGTGACGACTTTTATGATTTAATTACTTTAATATTTAGTTTGTATAAGTTTTGTTTTTAATTTAGACTTTATAATGTTTCAAAAAATCAGGTACTGTATAAAGAAAAAGCAGTAGACCGTAAATTTGAAATGTTCGAGTTTCCTTTTGGTTTGGTTTTCCTCTGGGTGAAAGTTGTAATTTTATTCATTTGGCTTTCCTTCGTTTGCGCTTTCTTCTGCAAACGTTGGCTTTTCTTTTCAAAAATAGATGAAATTACTTGTTCCTCTTCCTTCCCCCACCTTCCATACACCTCGGTTTCTCTCCCTCATCCTCTCCTCTCGAGTCGTCCATTCTTTGAACACACAGACACAAACACACACGTACCAGTTCTCTTAATTGATTTACGTGGCTAAGTTGATGGCTGTGATCAACCAGGAGAGACGTAGTCAGAGAACTCTTTGCATTTCATTTCCTGTCTCTCTCTGTCTCTAGAGGCGCTTCTTCCCACCAGAACAGGAAACATTTTCATAGAAAATATCATCTTACGCAGTCTGCGGAGTGAACAAAGAGCTCAATTTCACAGGAAATTAATGTCAACGCACTCGAGCATATTTTGTTTTATTTTGTGAGTGCACTTTTCATTGTTACGTCATACATACATACTATGTCATATCTACAAGCTAGAATAAAACCTTTAGCTTAAAGGCTAACGATCAGTCGTTGCGCAAAGTTGGTTGGTTACCTTGCTTTATTTGTAATAAGTTTTAAATATCACACTTCATTCATATGTTTAATTTAATTCAGATATTTCTGGACCGTTCTGGCACGTGCAATATAAGTTCGTCTTATGACAGTGTTATTATATATAGACGAAAACACGAGAAGCCCCAAGCTCTACATTTCATGTACCATACCTGCTTTTGCATTGAGGAAAACCCGGGCTATTCTTTATGGATAATTGTTAAATTAAAATATCTAAACAGGTGGGCAATATTTACAAAATCAAACTTAATCAGACATTTCTTTGGAAACTCATTATTGTTTTAGAAGTACTTATTCCATTCGCACAGTTTGTTGACATCAAAAGATATTATATTTTCATTTTAAAAGCATTTTTAAAGAAACCTGGTCCACGGAGCGGATAGACATGCTCACGCATAGGTTTTCCGTTTCTGCCGAATGGTCTTGTTTTTCTGCATATTTGCAGAGTGTATAATACACGTGGCTTTCTAATATGATATGTATGAGTGTATGATTTACGTGGTGCATACACAAATGTTTAAATGTGCATATCGTTGTTCACGTAAGTGACAAAAAGGTTTACTTTTAATTGAACCATCTTTCTTTAACGACTGCCGAGAATCTTTAATATCTCATAAGTTTATCTTCAGGAATGACTTCACAGAATAATACCTGCAGCGTAATTCCTCCAGACTACGTAAACGTTCTCCTATGTGGGTAGCTATACCCCTTACTAGGAAAGATGTTGTTCGCGTAGGGCACAAAATTGTTTATTTTTTTTTATTTTGAGACTTTAGCTAAAGAGGCTTGGCAGTCGCCATTTCTAAAACAACCTCTTATTCCTAAGATAACTCATCTTGTGAATATTAACTTACAAAAATGTATGTATCCTTTTAAACACTGTCCACAAAGTGAATTGGTTGATCTCAACTTCAAATTGCTTCTGAATTCTTTAAACCTTCAAAACGTAAAATAGGGGTCCAAAAGTCACGCTTATTTAAGCGGCAAAAACACGACCTCCTCGACCTTTAACCTATCGAGTTTAAACACCAGTTTCACAATCTGATGGAATTTATTAGAAGTTTCTTGTCTATCCATGAAGGTGACAATTTCTTAGGAGACAATGAGCTCTAAATCAATTTACGAACTGGATTGAATTATTATTGTTCGTAATTTTCAGATTCTTTAAGCAATTCACTTTTTAAAAATAAGTATTTTTTTTTTAAAAAAAAAAAGCACGTAAGTACAGTGTAAAAACAATATATCAGATAAGAGTAAGAGGAGACAGTGCACGTAGGGGACAAGCAAAGTTATCTTTGCTAGTTATTCTGGCGAAGAAAAAAAAAATAATGCTAAGCAAAGTGTACACTATATCTGTACAAAAGTAAGAATATTATGATTGTGTTAAAGCTTGTTTTGCTCTTATTTACGTTGTAAGATGCTTGAGACAGTATTTAGGTAGATTGATTTGACAATGACCCTTATTCCAGCTGGTTGGAGTAAACCGAGTTTAAATCTGTGCAACCCTGCTGGAAAATATCGTTACTCAGCGCCATTGGTCGCTAGGCTACAGGAGTAAACGCGGCTCGTGAATACATTATTGTTAGTAATCTTTTTTAAAATCCATAAATTGGAACAGTTGAGCCTTTGTCAATAGACATGTCTAATGATAATGAGGGATAATAATTTACTTTTTAGTCCTTATACACTCTTCTTGCTAAGTTTATGCTTTCAGGAAATTCAAAGTTCATCAAATAATAACAATTTTGTTTTGTAAATCATTGTTTCAACAAGATTTACCGAATTTTCTTAGCATGTGACATAGGAATACACCGAGGATATTATTATTATTATATTCAACAATTTCTTACAACAGGGTCATTACCAGGAAATATAAAAAAAAGCTATAATAGTACCATTCATAAGGCATATAATAGACGTGAGTTGACAAATTACAGATCCATTGCGGTTCTTAATGGGTGTGCAAAAATATTGCATTGCTTAGCATTTAAACTTTAATCTGAAGGAATCATTTCATAATAATCATATTTGGCGTCTTACCATGGAAATCTATAGTTACAAATTTAAGTCATGCAACTATTCAGAAACAAAGATATATTGATAGTAATTCTCTAGATGATGTATGTTGATTTTGAAAAGGCATTTGAATATGTTAATCTGCTCAAAAAGTTAAGAAGTATGGGCTTGACCCTGTTTGCCACTGTACATAAGTTAATTTAAGTCTTAGTTGAAAGATAGAACTTATCAGGTTAAAATGAACAAAAACCTTTCTACTACATCTACCATAAATAGGAAATAGTATACCGCAACAATCCCCTCTTGGCCCTATATTATTTAATATATTCATTAAAGACGTGTGCAATAAGGTAAATTATGTAACATCCTTCCTATATGCAGATGATTTGAAATTACTTGGTAAAATTAGAAATTGTAAAGATATTGTAAAGGTACAGAATCTTATTGCGGTAACAAAAAAGGTGTAACAGTAACAAGATGAAAGTAAATGCGAAGAAAACAAAGGTTATACCCGAAAACCCAATTATATTCCAAGTACTTAGAGTATAAAGGATAATCATTTAATACTTGCCTATAAACCATCACTATCCATTCTTGGGTGCTATACTATAACCATCTTGGAAACTCTGGTCTCTCGTACGATTTTTTCAGACGAGCGATGGATTAGGTCTGAAGTTGAATATACCTCTCATGCCCTTCCCAGATTACGATACATTTCTGCCGCCCTATTTATCAGTTTAAACTCATGCAAAAAATCCTGTAAATAACGCGTTCCATCATACTTCACAGAGCACTGTGACATCCTATAACATCTTCAATTATACAGTTAAACTCATGTAACAGTTCATCAGATAATCAGAAAATAATTCAACTAAAGACGAATAATTATGCTTAGTAAATGTAACCTAATTCGAGAAGTATGAGGTAACATTATTAATTGTAAACCTCAATATACACTTTCAAATATAAATCGGAAAACACAATTTTCTTTTTGAAAGTGTCATACATATGGAAGAAACCGAGTGTCAATGAATACTGGGTAAAGACCAAAGTCTGTTAAAGAGTATGACAGTGGTGTTCATCATTGCAAAAGGAACCACTTCTAATACTGTTCAAATTTCAGAATAGGACATAGGCATATAATATATCTCGGGTGCTTCTGGAAAGGGTGTTTAGTCATAAAATACTTTTTTGTGAACAATGGAATTGAAAGTTCAAAAATCACGCAAAATTAGCATATTGATTTTTTTTAACGTAAGTTTTGTTAAGACTAACAAAACTTACATTAAACAAGTTATTTTTCAATATCCTAATTTTGCGTGATTTTTGAACTTTCAATTCCATTGTTCACAAAAAAGTATTTTATGACTTAACACCCTTTCAACAAGCACCCGTGATATATCAATTGGAAATATCATCAGAAACACATTCGAGAAGTTAAGTTTGGAAAAGGATAATGTGTATGTAGAACGGATGTTAACAGTGGTTATCTGGCTTCAAAATAAAGATTAATTTAATTGTATGGGCGGTAACAGCACTATGGTGTACACCGGTCCAGTCTGGCCTCAAGATGACTGTTATTATGATCATTTTCTTTAAGTGTAGGTTGACCTACCAGTACCGGTTTTACTTTCAATTCCACTAACTGAGACGTCATTTAAACTGGTCTAGATATAGTATTTTGACTTCCAGATGTGAAGTGTATGTGAAGACAACATTCTAAGGTGGAAACACTAAAGAATGAAATGGCTACTTTAAGGACTATGGACAAGACATTGGAGATTAAAATGAGAAACCACATGAGCCAGCAAAAAAATGCTGATACAAATAAACTGATGGAATATTTTGACACAAATTCAGATGAAGCTGTGTTAAGAGAACATTTTCAAAGAGTGTGCACAGAAAGGGAATGGCAATGCTGATGCAGAATACCAGGAGGAAACTCCTTACTAGGCCGTGATTTTTCATGCTGAAGTATTTGTGTTATCAAATGAAAATAAGTATGATTTGTGATGCATTCCCAGTTTTGGACATTATATTATATCAATGATTGAATGTGTTTGCAAAGGGTTCACAAAGACACTATGGAGAAGACTATGAAAGATATTTGTAGTTTATCTTCACAAATATTTTAATGTAAATATAAACTTCATATTAGCTTATTTTGTAAAGTGTTGTTATATTACATAACATATTTTTCATAATAAGGAAAGCAGATAATAATTTTAAAAAAATCATATAATTTATCAGTGTTTTAAAGGAATATAAAAAATAAACAATCCTGTTTGAAATGTGTTCATCTATTCCATTCTAAGATTTCAGTATTAATATTTTTATAAGGAATAATTTCATCGTTATATGGCAATATTTAAATAAAAAATAGCTCGCATTTTAAAACTAGTTTGTATATACCGAGTTGTGTGTAAACGTCCCTTAATGTAACATTTAATTATATCTCACAAGAATAAAGATACAGCATATTTTACTTCACGAATAGATTTCTTGTTAAATTCCATTCAAGACTTATGGGCATAATATAAAACTAGCCCTTTCCTGCTAGAAAACTTCAAGTAAGATTGAAGGTGGCTACTTTCATGATAACGACTATGAAGGTCATATTCACCAAAAATTAACTTACTTCATTGAAAATATATTAATTTTCATTCGGTTATCATTTCTTCAAAGAATAATGATAACTCCAAATTTTACATCACTGTATGGTATTGAAAGCTTGAGCACACTAAGCATTATTGTTTTCCTTCAAGACTGTCACACTTCCAAGGATAGGGTAACGAAAGAACATGCCTTTGTTATAAGTACTTATTCTGGATTTTACCTGGTGGTAACTTGAGTTTCTCAATGTCTATTCAAGGAACGATAATAAAAGACACCAATTTCAAACCTCTCAATTACGAGGAGAGAACCTTCTCAAGTAGATTTTCGCCTCACAATGGAGAGGCTTCAGATTGATCTTAGGCCCACCAACTAAATCGTCCTTTGATTTAGAGCTATATATATATTGCTTTGCGCTCACTTCTGAAAATAACAAGTTTTAGTAAAATGGCCTGAGGATTAAATCCTGGAACCTGATTGGGAAGGGCGTAAACCGTAGTGCTGTTACCGCTCATAAAATTCATTTTATCTTTATCTTATCTTATCTGGAACCTGATTGTAAATTATAGATAACAATTTCAATCAGATTCATTAAATATTATGTAACGTTAGCTTTAACATTAATGTGTTTGTGTAATATTAATGTTTGTGTTCGTATACATGTATATGAAAATGCTTTGGATATAACGTGTTTCTACAGTTATTTTGTAGTTATAACCTCAAGGAATATTATTAGCACTTTATTTCCTACCCCGGTTTTCTTCCTACCATAAACTCGTTCCTTCCTGCATTCTCAAATTCTTTTATCTATCCACTTCTGAAACTTTATTTTTCGCCGTTCCCATTTTTTCCTTTCTTATTGACGTTTTTACGTTTTCATGAGTTCTTTTGTCCTTTTATTCCTAGTTTTATCCACGCGTGATAATTACGTCAAGCGGTTCTGCTGCCATCTTTCGGCGAAACAAAAGAAGAGACAATGAAGAGCGTATTCTAATCTTAAACAGGGTTGCAAGAACAATATATTTTTAAAGCGTAACTAGGTCATCAGTGAGCGTGATTGTGTTGTGTTGCTGTTGGGTTGTTGCAATAAGAATGCAGTACTTTCGCAATGTTAAGCAAACTATTGCTTCAGAAAGTGTATCGTAACGGGAATAACAAAACTGCCACTCAATGTAATGCAATTGTATTGTAAAATAGGTCAATGGTATTAGAGATTAGTCGTGGGAAGTTCTCTTAGGAATATTTGACTTTTAGAGACATTTTAGTATGTATGCCACTAGAATATAAAAAGTAAAGCTAATGAGCTTAGATCTTTCTTTTGTTTGTAGCCTAACATAACATTCGAAAGGAAAAATTTAAATTCAACATTTGTGGAAATCGGAACGGGTTCATTAGTACTTGGTGTTGACTAGAAATTACAAAATTATAAGTAAAGCAACATCCTGAAAGTCAATATCCTCGGTTGGTAAATCGTTTCGTTGAATATCCAGAGCGGTCATCTCGTAACTCCTTATTTCGTCATGTCAATTCTGTCTTTGTTCACTAAATTAAACACCGCTATACGAATTGTTTTATTTAATAGGAACTCTAAATTACTTTGCATCAGTGTTAGACAACCTAACATTTAAAAACTTTGGTGATTCTTCATCTTACAATGAATCAATATTTGTTTTTAATTCAATTGATCCTTTATTTTAGACACTTGTTACTTTTCCTAGTTTTGATACAAACGCAGAAAAAGAATACTTCAATCTAAATTATTCATGAACCGAAAATTAATGACAATCATATGTTTTGAACAATTTTTAATATAAAAGTTTATTTAAATATTTTTAAAAACTTTTAATATAAAAGTTTGAGTACTTTTACTTTTATTGCACCTTTACTTTTAATATAAAAGTAATTTAATTTATTTTCACTAATTTTTACTGCATGAACTATTGGTTATCTTTGGTTGTACTGTGTCAAATATTGAAAAATGTACCATTTGTTATTTCTCAAAGAACTGATTGAATAGCATTCAACGATAATGGTAGATTTAAATGTGACTGATACCTACTCACAATGGTCCAAATGGTTCCAAAACCTACACAAAAACAAATTTCAAAATTTTCATTTCCGGTTTTCTTATGTCCTCTTTTATTGTACTATGTTCAAATATCATAAAACCCATAAAGACAAGATAGTCCTTAACTCATCACAGTTCGTGGTGAGGGTGGGAACTCAGCTGATGTTAGTGTTTGTTTGTTATGGCCGAATAAGCTGTGATAGTAAACGTTCTTTCAAGCAGCGAGCCGGCCGGGTGGTCGAGCGGTCTGCGGCGGTAGGCTATCGACTCAACGGTCGCGGGTTCGAGTCCCGGCAGGGGCATGGGTGTAGATTTTAACACTTAACAGCTAAAGGCAAATCGTGGCGGGCCAAAGTCCAAAGTTACTAAACTGGCCCATATAAAAATAAAGTTTACCAAAGTTTTTTCAAGCAGCGAGTTTTCTACGTCTTATTGATTGAAACAATGCGAGAGATATTATCACATATTCGTTGTATGTAATTAATGAACATAACATTTATTTTTACTTAACGTTTCATCCTGTTGAGTGTAACGTGTGCTGCTTAACACACCTTTCTGAAAGACTGTTGTTTTCATAGAACTTCCAAACTTTTCCGACGTATCCCGAAATTAATTTTTGACAGCAATATTTTTAAAGTTTTTACTCGAAAGCTATTGCAAAAATTAATAGGTCGAATTTGTCCCCTTTGACAAATATCATAATTTGAACTTGTCGATGTAGAGATTCCAAAATATCAATATAAAGATATTGATATTTATATGACTGTAATGTTTGAATCTGATGTAGAACAACATTTATACTCATAAACGAATTTAAAGTGCAAAAAAGGAATGATATTCAGCTTCTACAGTAGTAACAGAGGAGCATTTGAGAGTTATATTGCAGAATCTTCAACAATATACTACCACCAAACTCGTAGAAGTTCAGGAAGCCGTGTTGCCTAGTTACGAGAAGACTTAGCAGAAGTGGTGTGGGTGGAGATTATAATGGAAGCAGTAGGCAATCATCGCAGTATAAATAAACAGTGATCCTAGAGAGAAGGGGTTTCATACGCAGATATCTTTTTCTCATTTTAGTGTCCCTATTTCATAAACTATAAGTACTAGAAGACTGCACCATGTTAAAATCCAAAACCTTCCTCCGAAGATTATTGTCTAGAAAGTTCTAGCATATGGATCAACAGTAACTACAGCGGCATTGCTTCCTATTATATAGATGTCTGAAGAAACCGAAGAAGCCAGAAACAAGCACTTAAAACAAGTCAGAGAACATCATTCCAGAAAGGTATCTCGTCAAGCGACCTACGCCGACTCCAACTTATTCAGTCACCTCTTAGCCATCTCTGGCCCATACATTTCATCTCTAGGCCACCAATTTAGGATAAGAAATAAGGCAAGTACCTTCTAGCCGGTGTCATCAACTTACTCAATCCAGTACCAGGACTTCTTGTGGAAGCATCAAAAAGCCAAACGACAGTGAAACGAGCTAATATTTCGCAAGATGTATTTCCTTTGAAATATTGCCCATACAAACGTGTATATTTTATTTATTTATATATTTAAATTTCGTTTAAGGTTGAATTCCAAAAATGGAGCCACTAAATTAGAAATGAACAATTTTTTTCTTCTTTTGGAGCAAATTGCTACAACTGGACTACTAACTAATAATATATGTATATTCTGAATAGAAAATAACGATATATATGTTATTTCTACAGGCAGTAATTTGTTACTCGCACAAACAGAATTAAGTATCCTAGTTTTGTGTAGAGGTATACCTAAAAAATATCATATCTTTCATCTTGGATGGCTTAATAGCTTTATAGCTTTAATCTAAATCATTCTTCAAAAGTAGTATCATTAAAAGTTTTTTGTTAATGTAAGGAAACACAATGTCTCATAACAGATAAATGGAGTAACAAATGGAGATAAAAGAAGATGAGTTATTAAAATTCATACGAATTAGCTAACCTTCTTAAAGTGAATAAATTTGCTTCTAACCTAGCAATATAACACGTTGTTATAAAAAGTTCCTTTAATTTATTGGATTAAACTGAGTACGGCATACTGTCTACATACTACTACAGAGGTTTAAACCTTGAGCTTAACGTAATGATCTTGTCAAAATTCCTACGTACGAACTCATATTTGTACAGTTATGACAAAGGGAAATTTGCATTTACCAGGTGCATGCATAAGTTTTTGCCGGTTTTTTGGTAAAGAAAACAAGTAATTTTCAAGGGAAATTAATTTTGTTTTATTCAAAATATTGGCCATCGGCTTCTACATATTTCGACCATCTTTCAGGTAATTGATGCATACCATGTCAGAAAAACTGCTTGTCTTTTGCGGCAAACCATTCGTCGAGCCATTTTCCAACGTCTTCGAAATTGCTCAAGTGTTGCTCTGCAAGCGCGTGCCCCATTGATGCTAAGAGGTGATAGTCAGATGGCGCCAGGTCTATGGAGTACTGCGGGTGCGGAAGGATGTCCCATCTAAGCGATTTCAAGGTGTCTTTCACTGGTTTTGCTGTGTGAGACGGCGCATTGTCGTGTAACACAATCACTTTGCCATGTCTTCGGGATCATTCCGGTTGTCTTTCGATTAATGCGTAATTTAAATTAATCATTTGTTGGCGATAGCGTTGTGCATTAACGGTTTCGCCGGGCTTCAAGACTTCATAATACACAATACCGCTCTGGTCCCACCAGACACAAAGCATGGTCTTCTTGCCGAAGCGATTTGGCCTTGGTGTTGAAGGACCGGCTTCGCCAGGTGAAAGCCACGATTTTTCCGCTTCGGGTTTTCAAAATAAATCCATTTTTCGTCACCCGTCAGAATTCGACACAAAAAGGATTTTCTTTCGTGGCGTTGAAGCAGCATTTCGCAAGTGACTTTGCGATTTTCCATTTGACGTTCATTCAAATCGTGTGGGACCCATGTACCCAGTTTATTGATCTTCCCCATTCCTCGTAAACGTCTGCTGATTGTTTCTTGTGACACATTTAATGCTTTTGCCAATTGCTGTTAAGTTTGAGTTGGGTCATTCTCCAATAACACATACAATTGCTCGTTTTCGCACTTTTGTGGTCTACCAGAGCGCGCAATGTCTTTCACATTGAAATCACCACTTTTAAATTGTCGAAACCATGTCTCACATGTTATTATCGATGGAGCGTGTTCACCATATCTTTCTACCAGCACACGATGACTTTCAACAGCCTTTTTCGTTTGATTAAATAAGAAAAGCAAGGCGTGCCGCAAATGTTCTTTTTCAGGCACAAACTTCGACATGATCACTGAACGATAAAACAAAGACACTAGTGTTTGGCGGACTCAACTTGTGTGTGTTTGTAGTTTAATGTTAGACGAACAAAATGACGTATGTGTCAAAGGAATACGCTGCGTACTTTTTGCTGGCGCCATCTCTTAGGTAAACCGGAAACTCCTTATGCATGCACCTGGTATATTGATTAACAATGCCGAGAAATATTCTCAACGATAACTCTCAAGCTTTGTAACCGAGTCATTCCTGTTATTCTTTTGATGTTCACTGTAGTATTCTTGAATTAAGGCAATGCTGTTACATTTTCCTGCCTTGCCTACTTGACACTGTAAATGTGTAATTTAGTTAATGATGAGATGTATTGCTTTAAAATGTAAAGTTCATAACAATGAACCTTCAGGTTAGTATAATGCAACAATAGTTGCAACCCCAAACTTCACGTTCACCACTTTCTTCTACGTTTTCAAACTTGTCAACAAAATGTTGATCACTTCCAAAGAAGCAGAGCTTATACACAGATACAAATTACAATAGTGTATAAAATATTCCCAATACTATTCAGTCAAACCAGATATACCAAATATGAAATATTTATCTCTATGGTTTTATAGTTTCAAATCTGTAGATGATGTATATTTTCAAACTTTCTGTAACTTCAAATAAAGATTTCAATAAGAAATCGATAATATAAAGTTGATAACATAAATTAATAGTGTAAAATAATTATAATATCATGCGTGCCATATTACATTCAATGAGAACACAATTTTGTGCAGTAAGAGAATGACATTTCTTGAACAGTTTGTGCTCTCATTTTCTTTAACAATGTCTTAGTCTTCCGCACCATAAGAGTTCAAAAGGTGTTCAAGAAGTGTTGGGCTTTTATTATGTCCTTCTGAAGATAACATTTGTGTTATTATTGTATGCTTATTTTTTTCTCTATCACTTATCTTACAGTTCTCATACACAAGTTGTTTACATTATTCATTGGTAACATTAGGTTTACCTACTTACACTTCAGTTTTACTCAATACCCAGGGAGAAATACAACGTACTTATATGCTCTCTGTAGTTGGGCATTGCGGTACCACCAAACAGCCCAGACTCTATCCAACTTTCAGCCAAAATTCTTCTTTCCTTGCTAGGATACGTACGTTTTATTAATATGCTTGCAAGAATCTATTTATTTTACATCTGTGCAGTGAGCACCTTTTACGTAAAGAAAAAAATAAATAAATACGTGCGCACATTTTCAATGTAATAGGTAAGTTTAAAATGTACAAGGAGTGTACTTTTTGATATTGTGAAGTAATTTCAATAACTTAAAAGTTTTATCCTAAGAGATGAGTCTAATATGTATTTATTCCTAATTCTGAACAAATTTCGAAGTTATTAGATGAACTAACATCCACACAAATAGATGATTTAAAAACAGATATTATTAAGGAAAATACGTACAAGTATTTACATACTGTTCGGTAAATATTTCATGTTTTGTAAATCATCTCTTAGGATAGCTAAGATATGTATTTTCCTTGCATGTAATATTCATCACAAAGAAAATAGTGCTTATGTACATTATTATTGTAAGCTTTTCTATTGCATTCATTATACCAAATCCTAACAGACTCTTTTCTTTGTAGCCAGAACAAGATTATACGAAGTGTTCTCGAACCTGAAAATGTAACAAACAAAATATAAGTAACCATCAGTTATATTTGAATTAGCTGCAGCCTCAAATGAACAGATTCATGCATTTTTTTTATAACATTAAAATTTTATAGCCATAACAATAACAAATGATAGAAAAGTACTGTCAAAATTTAGTATTTGCGCTTTGCAAATTATGTCACAAACTTCCTTCAAGTGCTCAACTCTGCACTTTCCTCTGAACTTTATTGCAGAAGTGAGTTATAGAGACAGATATTACGTATTATAATGATCTTTTAGAAGCTTGTTTGGACATAAAAATATAATTTAATATTTAGTTTCCTTTCTCTCTCTCTCTCTCTCTCTACGTTTTGAGTCAGAAACCCGTCTAAGTGCAATTTTGACCAAAACGTGATTAACGCTGTTTTTTACAGTATTCAGAGGGTCTCACATAATGGTTGCATGGTTCTTTCTTATTGTATGTTAAATAATGTAAGTAAGTCTATTATGTAATTTGTCCATTTAGTTTCTACGTGAAAGAAAGTAAATTTTTCTTTTTTCTCGAAAACAAGAATTTGTCACGCGGTTCTGGTTCTCAGGTACAGATGTATATTTATATATGTTTCAATGTAGAGTATTATAATAACATAATTATATACTTTGTTATCCGTAATTGGAACGATAATTATCATATAACGGCCAGGTAATTTTAATCAATATTTTATCCGTTGTAATTTGACTGGAATCTCTGTTTCAAAAATTCTGAAGAGGATTTTATATTTCACATGAAAGTTCTTAGATTACCCTTTCTTGGTCACATTACGTATTTAATTCTGGTCTAGAAACACAATACATCGCGTGCGAGGTGACCTGGTTCACTGATATAAAGCTGCAATTATCCAACATTTCCGGTGGTGGATTCTGGAAAGGATTATCCGTAAAATAATGTACTTGTTTCTGTAACACGACTATTAAAGGAAAAACAGGAGAAACAATTTATGGCAGTGGGGCGGCACTTACGAACAAATAGTCAGAAAAGTTTATTTACACAGGCATATATTTTTCTTTGGGTCTCTTCCTAGCTTTTGTTTCCAATATATTTATATACGAAGTACAGTCAAAACGTTCCACGTAAAATGTGTATGTGAACGTTGTATAAGTATTATTGTCTCCTGCAAAAGGTCTTATTTAACCATCCTTCACTGTAAAAATATGTTTCCTAAAATTGAGAAAATGTTATCTGTGTAGCGAGAAATTGTTTTTTTAGAGATAAGATAAACGATTAGTAAAAAAATCGCCGATCTTATTTCAAAATCTGTATTTTTTTTATTTTGAGTTAAATCAGAATGTTGATATCTCATTTCTAACAAAATTACTTTTCAGTAGACGAAGAACAACTTTTGTTTCAATTTTAAGAAACCGTTGCCCTTTCTTCAAGAGAATCGGATGTAGAATGTTTTATTCAATCTTCCATCTGTTCGTCTAGCTCTGTGGCTGTCCCATTTTCACTTCCTATTGCTCGTCTTGATCACATTTTCTACTTACGTTTAAGATCGAATTCATTCACTTACCAGTCCTTCCTAGTTGTTCCTAGCACACATATCTCTATTGATTTTTGTCTAACTCTCAATCTTTGAGTTATTTCCCCAATCATTGTTCACGTTTCACAGTTCATATCATCAAAAGCAAGACATTTGATTATACACTTTACGCTTGAGACAAATTGTTAACCTGCTTCTTAAAACAAAGTTGCCTTCGAAATGAGCTACATAATGTTTTTATATCTTTTATTTATTTCCTCAGTTATTTTCCCAAGTAATGATGTGCTGTCTTAGGAAAACATACTCATTAACCACATAAAACTTTCCTAGCAACAAACAATTCTTTGTTTCCTTTCTTGTGTAAAAGAGTAAAGTTCATCCTGTCCCAAATAAAGATAATTTCTCTCTCCCTGAGGCACTTTGAGAATAATTTGGCAAGTCTTTTATTTTTAATTTTTTATCTCCCAAATTAAACATCTCAGCTACGTGTATATTTCATATCCACATGAATGATGAATAAAGAGGACTTAGCTTGCCTTGAAGAGGACATGTTGCTTTGAGCAGAACACTGATGCTTATGATGGGAAACTACCTTCTCTGGAGATTTTTTTTCTACATCCCTCTAAGTATTTCTTTGCACTTTCATACATGGTTTCTCTTTTGCTTGCTTTCCTCTTTTCGATATCTCCTTTTTTACGTTTTATTACTATAGTTGTCCTATTTTCTATTATCTCTTCAGAAGTACTGTATCTTGTTTAGTTTATCCCAAACTTTTTTTTTTTTTTAGATTTGAACTACGCTCGACTTTCGTAGCTAGAGAGTATGCGAGCCCAGACCAATAAGTGACACGACTCGCCACGAAAGCGACTCCTTCCCATCCTTCCACCATGACTCCATACCAGATGAATATAATAATTTCAACACAATCCTTCGGGGCATGTGTTCATGATCGACAAAGTAGGAAATATCTAAGAAGATTCAATTGCAATTCAAATATTAGGCTTATGAAGTGCAAGATGAACTCTCATCACTTCCCCCTCCTTCGTGTTCCATAATAGTTACTCTATGTTTACTAAATTCTAAATATGTATGCAGTATCGATGGAAGTTTGATCAAGATAAGTATCTCCTTTTCACATGAGTTTTCACAAAGGCCAACAGTAAAATGTCGATGCAGTACATATTTCCCGCAAACTGTATTTACTATTCGATAAATTGTGGTCAAATATCTGCGTATGGCGGACAGACCAAATATGTGCGTATCTGCAATCGGGGAAATACCCCATATATTTTCTTTGTGACGACTAGAACTATAAGGGAACCAAGAAAGTTTTGTCGCTTTTTGTGGAGGTCTGTGTTCAATTTGCCCTCACACAGTGAGTTGAATGCGAATGGAGATCAGGCAAAGGTCAGTTGTTGGTGTGGGTATACCCAACATACTCCTGGTTGTGGCAGCTCAGTTACACCGTGAACGTGTGGAAGGACAGATGTGAACATGGGACCTCCACAGAGCGTCATAAGGGCGTGTATGCTGTACGAGATCAAACTGGGGTCAGGTTGGGTCGATGGGTCCCACATGATTTGACTCCGGGCCAGGCACATGTGTTTCTTTGCTGTCTCGTCTGAGGAAGGAGCCATTTCTGGACAGGGTGTTGACATGTGATGAGAAGTGGGTCCTGTACGAAGCTTCACGGCGCCGTCATCATCATTAGCATCCCATGAACCGGTTCCAAAACAGCCGAAACCAACAGTTGAGCCGTGTTCAAGAAAGACTCAAAACTCTGGAGCCAGCACTTCTGAATCGCAAAGCGGTCCTCCTGTTACAGGACAACGCTAAGTCCCACGTGGCTAGGATGACCCGGGACACCATTCTACGCCCTGGATGGGAAACACTATTGCATCCGAAATACTCCCCGGACATTGCACCGTCCGACTTTCACCTGTTCCATTCCCTGGACAATCACCTTAGAGGATGCCAGTTCAAATCCCTAGTAGAGGCGCAAAAGGCACTTGATACCTTCTTCGCTTCACGGCCCACCAAGTTCTACCGCGATGGAATTCATGGCCTTCCAGAACGTTGACAGAAGGTCGTCGATGCTGATGGGGACTATTTTTGATCTTCCAGGTACGTCTTAGGTGACATATCGATGTTCGAAGGTGGTGGGTGAAAAAGTGACAGAACTTTCTTGCTTACCTTTTTATAAAATTATAAAAGGCAAACTATACAACATTCAATAGGGACAACGTCCACCGACAAATACTGTTAATACCAAATACTGGACTTATAAGTTTGAATGAAAATTAACTGTAGAAGTAAAAATGAAATTTGTCAATTTACGCAGGGAGTCGGGAAGAGATTCCTAATACTTCGGTGGCTGATGACACAAAAATACAAGTCTAGACTACATCTACATATCTACGATAACCAACAAAGATGGAAAAATCAGACACATGGACCGTCAACACTCTCAGAAATAGGAAATGGTCCATATCCACACAGTAAACTGGAAAGACCAACCACGAAGCCAAAGAAACCATACTTGCAAACTAAAATATGCCTGTGTATTGTACAATACAGGATGTACGATAGGACAATAAGAGGCTACAATCTGGAAACAGTAATAATGAACACTGTAATCGCTCCCACTACTCTTCCTAGAATAGACAAAACTACTGATTTGTTACACACTTATGGCCTATCTCTCACAAAAATGTAGCAACGAATACCAACAAACTATTAACTTAGATGTGTAGATAATAATAATAATAATAATAATAATAATAATAATAATAATAATAATAATAATAATATAAGAACTTGAAATGGAGATTATCTTTCAATGCAATATACATACAGATATGGTCTAATGAGAAAACAAGAAAGACACGCTAACCATAGTCTCAAGGCTCACGAGCTGGGACGGATGGATTCTGAACGAAGGACCACTAACAATATATAAAACTAATGATCACAGTCAACACATACACCTACCTAGAGGAAGAGTGTCTTCATAGAACAATACGCCTAAGATGAATGAAACGGTTTGAAGCCGCAAGGGTCAGATTATATCTGAATGGCCCTTTTACTTGTGACCTACTTCTTAATCAAAATGTTATTCTCATTTTAACATAACAACAACGTTGGTTTATTTTATGTTGCTTTTCCTATTTTAACAACGATTAACTAATTATTAATGATAAACAATACCCATAGAAGTTTCGGATGAGACGAGTAAGATTCAAAATATAAACATAATTCATTTAGGTTACTTACAACTGAGTGATAGATACAAATTCTGATAATCTCTCCATAGTTATGTTTGAATTTAAATTTAATATTTTTCAATCAAATCACAACATATTCACTAAAAGAATTCTAGCTCTATTCCATGATGATATACGTTGCATTAACTATAATTTGAATTATAGAATATTATTTCATTGTAGATAAAATACGACTAGGTAGTAATTTCATATGCCAGTTAACAATTTTGGAATTAAAAGAAATAAATAAGAAAACACTTGACTAGAGTATGATATTTTACTTAACACAATGTTTATAAGTGAAAATACATGTCTTTCATATAAATGTAGCACATTCTTTTCAAATTAGAACTCCTATTTCAGAAGGGAAGATATGTAGGCCTATTTCATTCTATTATCTACTTAGTGATATATGAAATGTGTATGCAAGTGCACTTTAGACAGAATTTTAATACACATTGTGCGTTGCACAACTTTAAAAAAAATTGCATATCATGATTTTATGTTGATGTGTCATGAATAAGATAATATGAGCAACAAATTCAAACATTTTTCACAAACTTCCATGTGTTTTAATGTGCTTTAAACACAATAATCATAATAACATGCTCATATTGATGAACAAATCGTTGCGCAATAGACGTAGTAGCGTAAATGTAATTTTTTAAAATGAAACCATGTTAAACGTTGTCTGTTATCTATATGGTATAGCTGTTGGTTCTATATCTTTTCGAGTACAAATTGTGGTTTCATCTGTCTCCTTGAAAGCTCTAATTGCTCTCCTAAAAATCCTGCAATTTTAGTTACGGCAATACATCGCTTGTGAGGAATCGTAAAATTTTGTCTTGGTGGTGCTCTATAAGATTAAATAAATAAATAAAAGGAATGAGAAAAACACGCTTTTTTAAGATGGACTAAAAAGTAAAAAATAAAGGAATTAATCTTATGAATCTACCTACTCTTAGATCTTATGATTTTATGATAAGGTAAGGAAGAGCACTCACGCTTTTATTTTCCAATTCATAAGATTAATTCAATTTATTATTTTTTTACTTTTTAGTCCATCTTAAAAAAATAAATAAAAAAAACATTTTTTTACTGTTTTTAAATGTATAATAGATGAATATTAAACTCCCAGCGCCCAATCTTCAAACAATTAATGCGGTGTTGCGTGCATTTAAGGACAATTCCCAATTAATTAATTAATTACAGTTAACCGGATTACTCTGTCGTATATCTAATGATTGAATATTATATTGTCATCGGACGCAAGTAAGTTTACAAAATTCCAAAGAAATCGGATGATGGGAAATGAGTTAAAAATCAATTACAAGATTTGTACCAGAAATGATTACAGAGCAAGTTAATATAAAGCGTGTAATAAAAAGACACTACAAACGGAAATTGAAGTCAAGGGCTTTTGCACAAATAACTCACACTCTTGTAACACATGTAATAGAAGATAAGAAGGCAATTTGAATACTATAAAGAGAAAAACGTTCTTCATAATAATAATGATTCCATAATCAATATCTATAAACGTTTATATGAAAAAACAAATCAAATCTGTTGGACTCCAACCCTCCTGGCCAGGCGGTAACGTCGCGGAACTTTAGTTCAGTAATGGGTAAGTACCCGGGTTTGAACTCCGCGGCGTCCATCCTGAATAAGAATTTCCAGGGTTTATTTTAGTTTTACCAGATAAATGACGAGATTGTCCGTTAAGAAATGCCCTGAACGATACTTTCCTCACCCACTACTTAATCCGTCACGATCTCAGCTAAAGATGTCAAAAGGACTGAATAAATTGAAATTCAAATTCATATCTATTAAACACATTCGTCGTATGTCAGAAGAATCGAGATTATTATATTAGATTAAAATGAATGAATTAAATCTCCAATTTTAGAAGTGAAAAGTATGAATATAAATACAAAAAAAAAGAGATAAATGCTTTTTAGATAAATTACCAGATTAATGTAACATTTTGAGTTCCTACTGCAGAGAATGTAGTCTTGAATTATGCTACAATTTTATAAGAAATACTAAACTATTTGCTAAACTGAATTCAACGAATGAAAACATTCTATGTAATGACACGTTAGAAAAAAATCAATTATATAACACTTATTAAGCAAACATACACAATAAAATATTGGTAATGTTTTCATTCAGGAAACAGGTTACAAAGAAAGTTTCGAGAAGTTGCGATCTGGCAACCCTGACACTGGTGAATGGAAATGAAGTATGAAATAATATCACGAGAGCCATGAAATAAGAGTGATAGTTCTTAGAAGAAAGCAAAAGGGAAATTCTGGTAGATAATGAAGTCAGTTAATCAAGGGTCCTCTTTTTAAGCCTGTTAGTTTCTACCGACTCTGAAATAAAAAGGGGAACAGACATACAAAGCGACTTTCATATAACGTCGCTTCCGATATCTCTTAGCTGTTTTATCTATTCGTTTTCTTTCTAGCTAAGGAATATATTTGAGAATTAATGGACTTTATCTTTGATTTACTTTTTTAATGCAAGTGTTCAAATTTTCATTTTCTTAACTTTCTAAATTTAAAAATATCTGAAAATAAGGAAACGTTTTAAAATCACGGGTCATTCCATGTGAAATCAACAAACATTTTAAGAAAATTCTACCTCAGCCTCTGAGATTCCTATGATTTTTAATTTGTTGCTAGTATCCGTTCAGATTTTTTTTAGAATTTTTTTAACGCACTAGTTCAAAAAGTAAAATGTTCTAGGAAAGTTCAAAAAGTAAAATGTTCCGTGCTTTTAGTTTTGAAAATTACTTAATACTCAGCAATAGTTTGTGATAGAGAGCTCAAAAAGGGCTCATTTTAAAGCTCTTGTATTAAGCTTGTATTTGCTATCATACTCAATACGATTGTACAAAATGTTGTATCCAGAAAATTAAAAACAAAACTGATTTTCTCAAAATTGGACAACTAATTTGTTCAAAACAAAAATCATGAACGTTGGTCATACCTCCCTACACCTACAATGAAAATTTTAATTTGAGACGATAAAGGGATCATGAGATATAAAACATTTTCGTTAAATGACTGGAGAAGAAAAGGCATTAGCTGTCCACATTAATATTAAAACCTTTTGGTAAGGTTTGGTAAACTTTGGAACCCGGAACCTTGGAGTTATTATGGAGGCTGACGCCTCAGAGGAAACGTGTACCAAGGTTGGCTCCATATTAAGAACTTGAATTATTTATGACCTCTAGTGCTAGGCACTAGATGGCTCAGGCTAGAATAGGGAGGGGAAAGAATGCAGTAAGAAGTCGGCTAAAGCTTACGTTTAATGTACCAACCGGATATTTGGCTGGTGTGTCTGACGAGAAACAATAGATGCCCATCAAGAATATTATTTATTATCAGAACCGGGACCAGGATTGGTATCCTGTAATTTGAAACTGAGGATTCGGATCTGATACTTGGAACCGGGTGTCCGGATTTGAATCCTGAAACGGGGTACCAGGTTCCAGGATACGGGTACCCGGTTCCAAGAACCAGATCCGAGTCCTCAGTTTATATTTCCAAGATACGAATTCGGGTCCTGTTTCTAATATTACATGCCCGAACAGGATCCATGTGTTCATCCATATTATATACCAGTTAATAATAAAATTAATTTAATGTGGACCTAGGGTCTTCCTCAGTCACACCAGCCAACTATCGGGTTGGTATCTTGAACTTCAACTCTGACTATTTATATAGCATCCTTTCCCAGCCTGAGCCATATATGCCTAACGCTAAAGGCCATAAATAATTCAAATTCTTAATATGGAGCCAACCTTGGCAGTCGTTCAGTCTGAAGGTGTCAGGCTATGAACTGCAGGGTTCCGGGCTCCAATCCTGACTAGGGCAAGGATGTTTGTAGATTTTAGAACTTTAACAGTACGAGACGGGCCAAGGTCATTAATTACTCAAATGGCCCCAAAAACAAAGTTTACCAAAGTTTCTTTATCTTAATGCCTTTTCTTCCCCAGGCACATAACGAAAATATTTTATATCTCACGATCCCATTAACGTCTCAAATTAAAACTTTTATGGTAGGTGTAGGGAGGTATGACCAACATTAAAGAATCTTTTTGAAAAATTTGAGATGTTCAATTTTGAGAAAATAAATTTTATTATTTTCAGGCTACAAACTTTTTGGAATTCTGTCAAGTGCCATATGAAGTAAAAGCTTATTACAAGAGCTTTAAACTGATCCCTCTTTGAGCTCTCTAGCACCAACCATTGCTGAGTAATAAGAAGTTTTGCAAAGAAAAATGTGGCTTTTGTGGTTTTTCAACTTTCATAGAACGAAAACCAGGGAGTCAAAATATCTAATAAATATATTTTTAATATTCTCAACAGTTACTAGCAATAAACCAAAAATCATAGAAATCTGATAGGGTGAGGTAAATAAAGATGTGTTGAATTGACATGGACTGACCCTCACCCAACATTGTAACTTGATTTTACATCTTCAGCCTTATGAATATGGATTATATTGCAATCTTGGAGTTTAAGGTGCAATGTTAATTCTAAAAAGAGATAATTAAGTGTTTTGATTTTTTTTTTCAATTTATTTTAAGACCATTAGGCAACTATGGGTAAGGCCGTATGGATGATGAAGGGGTGAATTTGTGGAATGAAGAAAGTGGGAGGAAACTGGAGCACTTCGAGAAAACCCACTCATATGATATTTGTCCACCACAAGGCCCACATGGCATAAGCATTGATCGATTCGACGCCCCCCAAGATCAGAGGTGAGCACTCTACCAACTGAGCAACATTTTGTAAAAGTTTACTCTAAGCGGGTTGTTATTTCTTCAACTTATTATATTTGTTTTTACTTTTGTGGAACTAGTTCTCTCTTAAATCTAAGTTACAACACACCCACAAATATCCATGCTCGAGGGGAAATTCGAACCCACGATCCTTGAGTCGACAGATCACTGCACTAGACCACTCGAGCGCCTGGATCGGTCATGTTTGTTGATTGTGAAAACGTAACAACTACCGTGACCCAATTAAGTGTTTTGAGAAACAAGCTATTTCAAATACACATATCATTAAAAAGAAATTGCTCTAAGCATCTCCACTTTTTTTTGCTGCAATCAATAGTTATGTACAGATGTAAATGAGTGAGTGTTTGTATTTCCGTAAGGTTTGATTTCAGACTTAGAAAGTGAAAAAATAGATTGAAAAACTACTTTTATGCCAGCTGTAGTATAATAGGAATGCCATTAAAATTTCTCTGAGGCCAAGAAAAGATTCTAAACTTTCTAACCGGACCCTGATTTACCATTAGGCCTACTGCGCCCGTGTCTAGGGGCACAACTTTTACAGGGGTGCATTATACAAAGTAAAATAGAATAGCTATTTAAAACGCGAGGAAAAGATATTTAGCGAAAAACATTTAGAATCTTATAGGGGGAGCGCCAAACACAATCAAATTTGACCCGGGTTACCTCTCGTATATACTGACTTCAGGTATTTTGAAGATAGATTAATTTGCATTTGAAAATAGTGAAACTAACATTAGTGCATATATAAGGAATAATATTTATTCATTTTATTACATATAGAGCGTGGCAGTCATCTATACCCCTGAAAATCGGTAAAACGTATATGGAATAAAGTTTGCCATGGAAGTAGTACATTATCGTAATACATATTGGGTCGCATCATGAAGGGGAGTGTTGGCCGCTGTGTTGGTGTGCTGAATGTTTTGGTGGACAAGGGTACAGCATTGAATTGAACCACCTAACATGCCACCCTCACTGTTAATAATAGAGGATGGTTAAGGTTGCAGTACAGGGCAGAACTGTAGCAACGGTTCTTAGTAGTGAAATGTGTGAGGTGGTGTAAGATGGGAAAGGATAAGATATTGCTCCCAAAAAAGGACCAAAGTGAAATTGTTATTTAACATTACGAATAAAATTTTGACTACGATAGGCACAATTGTTGGTATCGGTGTCTCGTACATGAGTAGATTTGCTAGAAAAATAAAAGGTGAGACTCTCAGAGGTCCTTGTAGCAAAGGAAACTGCGGCAGGGAATAAGCAACAACCTCTAAACTGGACGGTGTGCCCATGGATATACGCATCGAATAGGTTACAAGCAAACCCACGCACGTCAATTTTCAAATAAACAAGTTTTGTTCGTTTTAAGAACTGAATAAAGAGCTGCGTCGAATAATTCAGATTTTCTGAAAAACAAGCACGTACTTATCTCATCATAATGTTTACTTCCTTGATAAAATTACTTTGCATGGTTCACTACAGGTCTTCATTAATGTCTTTAAAAGAACAAAAATTTATTTTTTATCAAAACAATGAAAATGCGAGCTTTTGCTTGTTATCTCCTCATACGACTTTATCTTAGCTGCAACATATTCCGGTAACATCTGATGGATGTATCACAAAGAAAAGTTAAACGCAGATTAATGAGGAGAATATTTAACAAAATTGTCTTGATACTTTTCTTAAGCTGGTGTTAAGCGACGAAACGACTGCAGGGAAAGGAATACGAAGATGCGTATGCGTGGCGAGGTCCTGAAGAGGTGTTTAAGAAGTACTGCATTGTCCAACATGTTGAATATCCCACATAAATCGTGGTCTTGGCGTTTATTTCTGCTTATGGACCTGGATAAATACACGCTTTGGAGGGAACTATGAAAGATGACAAATATCAGACGTGATTAGAGAATGTGTTTTGCCTGTGGTGAACGAATGGTTTCTATCTGGTGATTGCATCTTTATGTATGATGGCGCTCCTATCCACGAGCTGAATAATTATCACGAAATACTTCAGTCCAGATAAATGGCCGAGAAATAACTCGGACATGAATTCAATTAATCTTTATGGAATATCTTATAACGGAAAATGAAATAAAAAAGCTTAGAACCAAAAATATCTAATAGAGCATTCCCTATTTATTTAAACGGGAACAACACTGACATTTAGAATTAGTGTCGTATTTCAATTGGGGCCATCAAGATGCATCGGTGCTTTACCCGAAGCTAAATGACGTCACATTAAATGCTGACGTAGTTTAACTTCGCGTTTGCGACCACGAAACCATTGTGACGTTCTGTAATATACAACATGGTGTGTCGAAATAAGTCATATTGCTAAAATTCAGTCTTTTGATAATAATTTGTCCATATCTGTATGCGAGCAAAACTAAAGTTTTTTTTCTAACTCTCTTTTCAGGTTCACAATAGGTAGGTACAGTGCGTTCGAATTTTACTGGTTATCGTCCTGAGTGAGGGTTTCCAGTTTTCCTTCAGTTTCATTACACAAACTTCAGGATGGTGTCTTAACTAAGACACCGGCAGCTACTCAACGGGTTCTGCATAGAGGCAAATTCTCTTTCACCTTTCCGCCAGATCCAGGTCTGTCCACACTCCTTAATTTACGTTTAAATCCACGGGCTTACGATCGGGATCTAAGGTGTGTTTGCGCATATATATATATATATATATATATATATATATATATATATATATATACGTGTGTGTGTGTGTGTGTGTGTGTGTGTGTGTGTGCAATCAATTCTAAAATATTACACTAATTCAACATAAAACAAAATTACGCCCAACGTACTCACCGCTTCATGCGTCGCTGATTTAATTGCATTTTGGTTTTTACTTTCCCCTATTTACCAGTTAGTTTAAGCTCCGATAATTACATACCATGCTTTACCAAAAGTTATAATACAAACAAATCTACCAAGTTCAATTTTTCATCCATCACCCTACTGCAAACATAACAGCCTACATGTGAATAAGTCAATCTAAAATGGTGCTATTACACTGATTTTTCACAGTTGAGAATAAATAACTCGCATTTAGGTATATTTTCTAAACTGTGTCTTTTCTTTAAATTAGTATTGTTAAAAGATATTTGCATATAACAATTACTTTTATCACTGTTACGTAAAAATAGCAGCTCTGCTCATTCCTAAAGCAAAGATTCTGTCAGTTGCGAGAAGGTAACCAACCCGAATTTATTACATACTTATAACTTTGTATTTCATTGCTAATAAATTTCTTGTAAATAACCTTCATTTGAAGGATTTTATTTCCTTTTACATAATTTTTCAAAATAATATTAGAAGAGAGGTAGGTGTTCCGAAAGTGATAAATGAAACAGAAAAAATAAAAGAGGTTAAATAGGAATTGAGTAAATATAATATACAGAGAAATGTGACTTTTTGCTTCACACACACTCATAGACACACACACACACACACACACTCTCTCTCTCTCGCTCTCTCTCTCTCTCTCTCACACACACACACACACACACTCTCTCTCTTTCTCTCTCTGTCTCTCTCTCTCTCACACACACAGACAGAGAGAGAGAGAGAGTGAGAAGATGGAGGGAACAAGTTGACAAAAATGTTGCTGAATAGAAAAGAAGTATACATCTAAATATCACTCAGTTACATAGCATATTGCTTAGAGTACGTACAAGTACGTATGTGCGTACAAAATGTTTACAAGTCATTGCCCTTTGCGCATAATTATTTCTGCTTCTGTACGTGTGTTTACCTTGCTAAAAATATGACATTTCCTATTTACTTTCCCCAACCTTGTATCGTTGCTTGACGAGAAGTAAAGAAACAGTGGTGTACAAATAAGACTCTCCTCTTTATGTGAAAAGCGAGCATTGTTTGTAATACCAGGAAATGTACTGAGTGTAAACATTTATGAGCGAATTTAATATTACGAAGCACAAGGCATAACAAACCTACATAAAAGTGTACAGGTGTATTTTGGGCAAATATATTAGTAATTCTTCTAGTGAAACAGAATAACTATAAATTTTAAAAACCTATTTCTTCGAGTTAACGAAAATCTCATGTGAAACTTTATCTTTAAATTTTAATGCAAATCCTTGAGAAATGAAACTAAATCATCTTACTATATAGACAGATGTTGTTTCTTGGGTTCTGTACATTTGTAAAAGTGCATGATTATTCTCATACAATCGAACGCCAGGAAAACAAATTTATGTGAACTAGAAAATGTAAAAAATGTGGAAAGACTACTTTATCTGCACATAAGGTCTGTGTACCCCATTAACAAAGCATATGTCATTCATGTGTGTATCCAACATTGTTATTATACAGTAGATCATAATGGCAAGAATTTTAAGATGGAGCATATTGTTAATTGGATACTCAGTTTCTGTTGGCTTGAAAAAAATTAAGCTGTTAAGGTTTGGGACATCACTGGAGAATAAATAAAAAGGAATGAAAATTTAAACAAATTATTAAATATGACAATACTTTATGGCTTTAACAGGATTTTTTAGTTTTTCTATCGTTGCGTTGAAGGGGGTGAAACATATATAATAAGGAAATCCTGCGAACCTGTGTTTATGATTAAGGAAGAAGAAATTTTCTCTAAATTGTATTGGAGATGCTAGCGCATTCTATATGTCACTGTTGTTCAAAGGTTAGTTTTATAACTACTGTATTAATTAGTAGTAGGCCTTAAGAGGATATTTTGTAATTCTTTAATAATATTAAGTAGTATCATCTTCATTGTTTGGCTTGATTTTAGGAAGGTTAAACAGACAATATGTTTTAATTTTCAGAAACGTATAGTTTGTTACTTTATTCTTTATAAGTAAATGTAATACAGTGAATATAATAAAACAATCTTATACGTTTCATTATCCATCATTATCAAAAGTAGCTCTTTAAACAACACAATTATAGCAATCAATAATTTAGCAATAAAATATTGGCCTCTGAACGCAACAAATGGAATTATGAGGAAATGGTCAAAGTTCTGTAGGTGGTATTTATCATTTTCATTCAGCAGTGTATTTCCGCTCATATACAAAAAAAAACAAACAAAAAAAAACACTTACACGTTCAAAGGATTTTATTCATGCTCGGTGGGGAAGAAAGAAAGGAAGAGAGAGATATAGTAAGAGTAAAGATGAATGAATGAAAGAAAGAAAGAAAGAAAGAAAGAAAGAAAGAAAGAAAGAAAGAAAGAAAGAAAGAAAGAAAGAAAGAAAGAAAGAAAGAAAGAAAGATAATTTTATAAAGAAGAGAAAAAGCGACAGGTACGGAAAACAACATTTTAAGAAAGAAAAATGCTGTCAGATGGAAACAATGACCAACTTCCAAACCACGACTGATATGAAAATGACACTTTGCTTAGACCATGAGAAAAATGTCCATTCTTTTTTCTTCTCTTGTATACTTTTGTATGAATTTCCTTCTGTGTCTGTTTCCAGGCATCTGGTGTGTGCATCCACCCAACACTACTTCGCGCATTCACTATCAAGCGGAGTGTTTGTGGTGGTATTGATTCCAGCCAGCAAAAGCATCACCACACACAAAAGCGCGCCTTCATGGGTCGTAATTTGCAGTGCAGCCCAGAGGCCATCTGTCGGAATGGTCATTTCTTTCCATGACACAGTTTATTTTATAAACAATGCGCACACGCCCACAACACACACATGGATTGAACATATTCACACACAAACACAGAATGGTGGAAAGAGACAAATATATATGTGCATTTATCAAACAACAAAAGACACGAAGCATATTAAATTCAGAAAATTTAATTTATGAAAAATGGTTTCTGCTTTATAAATCAAGGCTGTGTTAATATTTATAAAGTTTTATACTTATCTGCTATGTGTCGTATTAATCATCGACATTAGCTTTGATTTGATAATAAATATAGAGTAATTATATTATTTTGGTCTCTGCTATTACCTGCTTTTATTTTCCTTCTAACCCAACTATTTGTTTCATCTTTAAAGTTGTTGATACATTTGTATCTCTTCTTATAATTCTCGTTTAAGAATCAATCGAGTTAGCAATTTGGCTATTAGAGTACTAATGCCCGAGATATTAAGCAGTAATATAGTCAAATGTATTCTAATTCTTGTAAGGAGATATACACAGCTTCAAATTTATTCTTCATCTTGTTCTTTAATAGAAAGTAAAAATAGGGATGTAGTTGCACAATGGAAGTGCACTTACCTCTGGTGCTAGGTGTTGCAGGTTTGTGTCCAGGTGATGTGAATTTAGTGAATTTATTTGCACTATTGACTCCACGTTTGAACCAACGATTTTCGACTAGAGTCTTAACATCAAATCAATAAAAGTAGAACCCATGTTTGGATACTTCATCCAATATTAACCTAGTAAATGAGCTTATGAGCGTACAAGGGAAAGACAAGAGTTTGGTCAATTGGCTCTGAATCACTCTGTTCAGTGCAACTGCAGTGGTTTGGAACCCGGGTCAAAGCACACGGAAAGTGAGCGTGCTGGCAATTGAGACAATCGAAGGACCACGTTTGTTCTGAGTAATAAAAACTTAAAAAAAAAAAAGAAAATGGGAAGCTCGTAAGGCGAAAAGCACTGTTTTGTGATAAAGTATTTTCTGAAACGGCAGAAAACAGTCTCTCTTTTACCACACAAGTAACCAGGTAATATATATTCGTACTAGATTTGTTTCAAAATAATACATGAAGTCATATCTTTAAATAATGCCTAACTCTAATTATTACTTTGTTTTAAAAGCGCACCTGCAGATTTCAATAAATTAGAACTTCTAGAGGAACAAATATAAAATATAGTTTCACGATGACTGGCAGGCATGGAAAGACTTTGGCCATGATTTGTGGAGGAGCACTGTAGTCATTGTTTGGTGTAGACGAGGTTAAGGAAAGTACTATGTTAGTAACAAGCGTTAATACATTATCTATGCACTCTATTGTGCGTAAGTTTGAAGCCGACATTTCTTAGTATACCATGTTAATAATAATTCCCATCACACTCGAACATGATGAGTGTCACAAAGCAAACATTAAAAGGTGACCAGGAAAACAGCTCAATAAATTTTAAAGCTCACATATTAAAAAAGTTAAAATTCTGTGTACTACAAGAATTTCAATCCATTATAATCAGTTTAAGTGTTAAGACCCAGCTTCTTGGACGGTAAACTGAAATCGGAACCAAATTATTACAAAAATACGTTTACCCGCTAGTTTGAGTCGGTACGTAATGTTGTAATAAGCAATCGGTTCGTTATGCGTTATAAGTTAGAAATATTATGATAATATTTTAGGCGTTCCAAAGTCAACAGCCGGGAAAGTAATTCCAAAGTTAAATACTCCGTACAAATAGGTATTTCACCTACATATGGAATGGAAAATAAGAAAACGTTAGTAATAGTTATTCAGACTATAGGGAACCTTGGGCTGAGTAAACATAATGTTCCTAAAAAGAATTCTACTTTAGGTGCTATATCGTAGGAAAGCTCTTAATATACCTAATATGTTGGATATAAAACGTTAATCCTATATTTTAAGTTAGTTTTAGAGGTGCGAATGAAACTTGTGGGGACTAGTGTACTAGAATATATTTTTACACCACTACGTGGATATGATTATATCGACAAAGGGAATAGATATTCCTTTATGAAATTTGGGTATCTGATTAAATAATCTCTGAAGGATGAGTGCAACTCTCAACTTATGTTCCACTGCTTGATATTTCAAAACGTTAATTAAATATTATGAATAATGAAAACCCGAATCGTAGATTATCATCACGTATCTTACAAGTTCAAAATTAATCTATAAATCTACATTAGTAAAAATCAAGCTATCGTCGGTGGGATGTTTCTCTTTAAAACGCTTATCACGTGAGAGCCTCCAGGTTGAAAATAAAAGTTGGCATTCTACAACAGCTCCTCTATTGTAGGGTTATTGAAAACCTGACCTGGTGTAAAATCCAGAGGAGTAAAAGCGTAACCTGCGATTGCAACTATAAATATTGGCATGTAATGCCGTAAATATATCTGGCTATAATAGTTTCCCATTCACTTCTTTTGGGACTTACGAGATCCGCCTGAACAAGTAGGACTAAAATGTTATGTGCAATCTATTAGAAAACGAGCTATCCAAAAATGTATGTGCCTTTCTATTGAATATAATTATGTTTCTTGAATCTGGGTCCGTTCTAGATATTTGATCGTTAGATCGATTCTGTAAATTAGTGAAAGTCTAATTTAATTTGTTAATTACTTTCAGGTTTATTCGAGTGACAACTGACTTTTGGGACAGCTGGAAGATACATATTAACCTGATATTACAAATTATTATGTTATATATCGTAAGTACCTCAAAAGAGAATCAAGTGAATGTTATCCCGTTAGTTACCGACCGAAGATTAGGGTATTGCAACAATTGAGGTTATTTTCTTAGCGCAGTACTGCAAGTGACCGTAAAACTTTCTATCCAGCGATTAAGTGTCCTGTGATTTCAAACGCCTTGCATACCTGCAACCCAGCAAACACTACTGAGGAGCGGGCAGTCTGAGCGTTAAGGTTAAAGAATAAAGTAATGGATGTGACCGCATCATAAGTTATGCATAACTTGTTATTTAAATTTACGTAACAAAATAAAAACAAAAAATGATTATTGACTTCAAAAGTAAATTAAAGACAAATATAATCGAAATTGCAGAAATATTAGTAGCAATTTCGATGCAATACGAAACCGGTATTTGAAAACTGAAGCTTAAGCAATGTGATAAGAATCTAAAACTTCAGGTAAACAACTACAGCTATTTGTTCAAAGTTTTCATTCTGTGCAAAGACGGCACTCATTATACCGTTACTCATAAATAACAGTATTGACTTAGCTGCTTTGAAGTTTTTGTTATCAGGTATCCTTAATGTAATTGGGCTTCAAGAGAGAGAACATTATAAGCAGGAACCAACGCAACATATGCCTGGTAAGATCAAGAAAAAAAAAAGTAGGAAAATAAGAATCATGATGGCCGGCAATTGGATATGATATATGTGCGTTCCGAATTAATGACATTGAAAAGTAGTGATGCAAGAAAAGGGAAGAAGTAGTTCAGACAATAATCGAAGATTGGAATTTGGAAAGACGCCGCTCGGAAAAATATTCTTAAAATGAGTCACAGATTTCTGTGACAAATGTGATGTTTATTACAGTAAATTAATAGACACAAAGATTGGTTCCATTGCAAGAATTGTCAATTGTGGCTTCATGATAATGTTTTTGGATATGAGCAGTCCAGAAGTCAAGGGATGTAAATGAAATTGGCGAATAGAAATAAGTTCGAGGTGATCTTTCATATATGACACGAAACGTATGTGACACAATATTGTAATATTTTGTACATGGACACAGCAAAGGTTCAAGGTTTCTCTGTACAAATTATGACAATTTTGTGTCACATATTTTTCGGATTATATGTAAAAGATTACTTCAAACTTTTTATTCGTCAATGACACTTGTATCCTTTGTTCCTAAAGTCAACATCTAAGGTGTTGATTAGTGAATGTATAATTTGTATTAGAAAACAATAGGTTTCACCAATGATACCATTATAGGTTTCTTCCGCTTTTCAAACACAGGTCATCTCCTCATTATGTTATTTTATAATAATATTCTGTAGTAATGTTTAACAAAACTTTTTAAGACAAATACTTTTTACAAATGTTGACATAGGCTTCGTCCATTTTTTCAAACACATGTAGGTATAAATAATCATATTTCTGCAGAAATGTTAATTCTTTGTTAATTAGAAACTTTCATTAAACTTTGTTAATTAGACTCTGGGACCATCTTTGTCAATGATGATTTTTAAAATAACTTTCTTTGCACAGAGCTGTGCAAAGAAGGTCTGCGTTGCACAGATTAACATTCTGTTTAACTCTGTCATGAATATAGAATGTTAAGCAGTATTCAGCACATTTGATGCCTGGCTATATATGCTTATTTAGTTACAATTTTACAAAATGTCCTTCTAGGAACAATCTTTGAACAAATAGCTACACACCAATTATAATTTATTTATTAAGGGTACGGCTTGGGGAACGAAACTGGATTTTGGAAATGCTTTTAAAGATAATATATTTGTTATATGAGTATATTTTTTTTTATAAATTTATAATGAAACTTTTAAATAAAAAATGTATTTCATGAGTCACGTGTGTAATGAATTACATTGTATTTCTACCTGTTCTAAAAGCGCTTTAACGTTCAAAAACTTAAAGTTAATAAATAATGAGAATTTACAAGGATATCGTTTTAAACATTATGCACATCCGTAGACATCCTTTCTTCTTGAAAACTTTGCACACCATTTTTGTACAGAACCACCAAATATTAGCCGTGGGACATAAAACACATACATTATGGTCTCATTCACTCCCTCACCGTGAAGAAATACGTATAATGATACAGAAAACTTCACATCTGGTAGATCCTTGATCCAACTCGTCACATAGAGTGAAGAACTGCATGCGGCTGAAATTCATCACAAAGTGTGTTATGTACGAAGACAGAGGAGATAGTTCTGTTCGAGAATCATGCCGGCAGTTTCGACAAGGATGTTTGTGATGAAACTTACCAATTAAGTAGCAACTTTCTTTGAGGAGTGAATATGTAGTTCATGAACAGTTACGGTCAGTGTATGATTGCTACTTGGAGAAGCAGCATAGATATGGATACGTAGGGCAGGTAGATATGTAGTAACTCTTGTATATATTATCATTTTTGGGTAAGCTAGTTCATTTGCGCGAAGCTCAGCGATACCTTATAGAAAAGCCCTCATATTCTTAACTATTATAGAACACCCAAAATATTAGCTTCTGCTTACATATTTCAAGAATGGAATAACCTAACTTTCTTGGCAACTTTAATAACTAATTTCTACAGCCTTAATTTTCCCACATACGATACATAAGTTCTAAAGAGCAAATATATTGTAAATCACAACGTAAATCATTCAGTAAAATGTGATACATCCTATCATGAAACGAAGAAGTAGTGACATGATATTCCTGCACATGATTCGTAAGCAGAATAAGCATTGTGCTTTTCTTTCTTTATCAGATTGTGTTGAAGGAAGAGAAAAAAGAGAGACAGCGAGAAAGAGGCTCATGGATTGTATATATACCGTGACTTCTTGCTGAAACACGAGTTCTAGTTTAGACATTGTATGCCGGTATAGCGAAAAAAACTGATACGAGCAAAAGGAGAAGAAAAAAAGAACCATCTCTGCCATGCCTTATCTGTTAGCTTTTGAAACAACTGACAGTCGAGAGAGGGGAAAAATTGAAGAAAGAAGATTGGTTTCCTTTTCTGACCCAATACCGCTCCACCCTTGTTTTTCTTTCTTTTTTTCCCCTGCTTTTCTTTCGCCAATGAAGAATTTGGGAAACAAAGGAGGAAAAAGTCGAACGGTGTTTATTTGAAACGCGAAGCACGGTGCAGAAACTCAGAATTGTGTTCCGTTGGGATTTAACGTTTTTCCCTTTTTCTTTCGTTGTAGGGATTTCTTTAGTTGTTGCTTACTGGAATATCAGATGGGAACAAAATCCAGAGCTAAAAGAGATCCTGCTCTCACGTCGTTGGAAGAAAACTGTCTTCTTGAATCTTGTTGTCACTTTTAAATCCAGGGGAATGATTTGGTTAGAAGTGGCGATAGATACGAATTCATTTAGAAGATCACAATAGCATATAGTTCTCTAATTATTGAACTAATTGAAATAAAGTGTATTATTTGCAAAATGTGTTAACTTTAGTATGATGTTTATTTAACGAAAATTCCATAAATACGACATATTAGAATGATATTTGACTTTGAACACTACGTATAGTGTATTACTATCCTCGTAATACAGAGATTATGAGTTCGGTAAGACATAATTGTTTTGGAGTCCACTTGAAACCACATGTCTTATCTTTCGAGCATTAATATCATTTTCATATAATGAAATGCAATGGCAAATTACCATTGCTTCATCTGAATGAAAGTCCATCCCCTAGCAGAATAGTCAAGTTCATTCAAATAGTTAAGCAAGTTTTCTGAAACGATCACAGATATATTCTAGAATTGAAGCATTGTTTTTTACATTTTAATTAGTGTAAAATGAAAACAAGAATCCGAGCTGGCTATTGCATTTTATTTCTAATTCATAAATGTGAGAGTAACTAAATAATTAGTATGTAGTACTGTAGATACTAACACGACATATTTCTGTAATGTTAACAGAATATATTTCACAATAAATCATTTATTTATTTATTTAGGAAGAATACAACGGGCGTATGCCCAGTTATGGTATTCTGTAAAAAGTAAATTACAATTTAGTTTTTTTTTGCATTACTAGGAATGCTTAGTAACATAATCAGTCCCTACTCTCAATATTATCAACCAAATATAAACACAATATATACTAAACACAAGATAAATATATCAAAATATAAAGTCAAATTTGAAATTAACATAGCTAATTCAAGTGTTTAGCTTTACAAAAGCTTATACATGTTAGTTATCTTGATTAGACATTAACTATCAGTGTCCTTTATTATGAAGGAATATTGATGTATATGACAAACAGCCACAGCTTAGTCAGTGAAACGTTTGTTTTGCATTATAAAGGTCGCGGGATCGATGAAAGATGAAAGTCAGGATGATACCTTCTTACTTTCTAACTAAACCCTGACTGACTCCCTTCTCACATCTCGAATCCTGTTCTCACTCGCTATCCTCTTGCGTATTTCGACCTATGCCAAAAGATGCTTAAACAGCATAAATAAAATACTAATATAATTCATTGGAACTGAATGAATTGCAGTAGAAACTAGATGAACTCACAATATAAGTTGAATTATACATCTAAATTGAAGACTGAATTACAAAACATCCCAAGTCCACTTTGGGATTTTATATTTCTTACTGAAGTTCACACAGTTCCCTTTGCTGTTTCCAGCCACAATTTTAATTCTTACTTAATTTATCTAATTGAAAGAGCATATGTTTAAGGTGAAAACAAATAAAGATCACAGGAGAAAGAGTTTTGTCCATTTTATTGATTTTACAGAAGAGCGTTTTAAGAGTCAAGAATTAACGTTGCGTATACCGGCAAATCAAATGAAGTGTTTCTTGTAGCAGACGGACTTTGCATGCTAACTTCATGAATGATAACTTGTTAGAAAACTATTTCAAAGGGTTCTCTTATCTCAAGTTCTCCAAAAATGGACAAAACACGTTATTTTCAAGTGGTTTTCAAATAATAAGTTTGTATTAGTTGAAATACTTTCTGTAATTTATTAGTTGTATGCAATCGATTGAGGTTTGCTATTTAAAAAAATGTAACTTCCTACAACAACAATCACATTACTATAAAGTGATCAATGATTATCACCAATGCAATAATGGCTGTTTGATTTTTTTGCAAACACTTACTAGATGATATAAGTGAGTTGATGCATTGATGAAGAACTTTATGCTGGCTTATGATTAGACAAAGTTAGGTAATTTCAATATTTTCTTCGCATTATACTATAAGTTCGAAGGTGGAAACAAGAGTTGTATTTCTAGCAGTTTAAAGTCAATTTTTGTTTGTAAGCACTGTTTGGATGTAATTTCCAGATTATTATTCCATATTAACTGTGAGTGAAGTAAAATTAGTAAAGTAGTTGTGAATTTGAATGCATGTGTGGTGACTCAACAGCTACGGTGAACACAAAATATAGTTCGCATGCTGATTAGAGTGTTATTCTTTGGACAAAAATGTAACTACGCAATCTGTTAGTTTTCCCAGATAGAAGCGCTGCCAGGTCCAAAATTATTTTCTTATATTCCGTGTAATGAACAATATTATATGGAATGTATCCGAATGTATACTCTATAAATTAAGGAACTCGCAAGTTCATCGCCGCAGTAACAAACGTTTTCCATAGGATTCTATACTGAGCAAGATCAAGCCAGTTTTCATCACAAACACCTACGAAGATCCCTTCTAGTATTATCCTCCCAACGTCGCTTCGGTCTTCCCTCCGGCTTATGAACCACGATGGAATATAATTTTCGTTTCTCCCTCATCGGAGCTACATGGCCTGCCCAGCTTAGTTGTCGCGATTTCATTGTTCTATGTAAAATTGTATATGCTTCCATGTATATCAACTATATAGTGACGTTTTTTGTAAGTAAATTGATATAATCAATTATTGCTTTAAGGTAACAAAATTTTAGAACGAAGACTTCTTTAGAGTAAAATATTTCTAATGATGCGATACTAAGTTGAAATTAAATTGAACTGAACTCGGGTTGGAATTACCTGTACTGAAGAACATAAGGTTCAGCCTATGGAACAATTTTTATACCGAGGGGTGTAATAGGGGTATACGCAGGTATACGGCGTATACACACCTAAATGTTTTAGGCATCATCGTATTCCCACCTAAAATGTATGAAATACGAAGTTATATGGGATAGTAAGGGCAAGGTTTTGTTACAAGATGCGAAGCGTGTATCCACCTAAAAAAAATATCATTACATCCCTGAACCTAATCCTTATGGAAAAGAGAGTAAGTAGTAAAGTATATAGTTGTTAAAATAATTACAATGCAATATAAGAAAATAAATTAATGTTGATAGAAGTGGATTTGATAATGTAGATAGAATTTATTAAATTATGCATAGAGAAAATGAACAAGTAACAAATTGTATACAAATTCATTATTTAAAATAATTTCTAGTATCACATGCTGTGCAGTTTTGATTTTTGTTTAATAAAAAAAAGTAATATTTCAATTATCTTAACTGAATTCTGATCTCTAGAAAACTGCATCTGGAACTGACACTGCAATCGCCACTCTCAATATCTACGTGATTTTTTTAAAACTAACTATGTTTATTTATGTGTGTGAGAGATAAAAAACTGAACCATATTAGGTTAATCTTCTTCTTTCACAAAATGGGACAATTCTAGAAACAGGGTATTTCAGACTTGATTATCATAAACTGCCGGATGAATTCTTTGGAACAAAACAAGAAGAAAGATCCTTTGAAGCAACTCGGAAACATGAATAGTTTTGGAGCTAGCAGCGCCTAACGTTTTGGCAATATATCGTCACAATTACATCATATTTCGAAAAATAATCACGTGAGACGTGGAAAATCACAATAGAAATAGTACTCAATACAAAGATAAGTTAAATTTATGACTGAAGGTTGCACGTTAGAGGAGATTTCTATGCTAGGCTATTGAGGTAAGTTAATTCCTTGACAATAAAATTCTTGCTAGCGTAAACAACATTTTGAGGCATTCCCTCAATCCTAAACTTGAATGATCTCAATTTAGTGGCCATTATTTGAAGATTGTCCTAAGAAGAGGAATTTTATTTAAAATGTTTGTCCGAAAATGTTTAGTGTTTACATTAATGCACTAAGTAGAAGGATCATTGTTCGAAAATTAGAATCGACAAATGATTATTGCTCTTGCGGTAGTAGTTATAATAATAAGTTGTTGTGGATAATCATTATCGATAGTAATTCTGGCAATAATATTATACAAATAATTGGAGGACATATTTAAAGAAGTCCTAGAAATAGCGTGAAGGAAGTAAACATTACTAATTTTTGAGAAATCTGTTTTGGTCATTCATAGTGTGATATACATTGATCATGTAACTATTTAAATCACGCAATATAGGCACGCAGATATGAATTTCATATGAATAACATTATAGTAGTCAAGTAAAAGATTTAAAATGGAGTATTGAAGTCCATTTGGCATACACCCTTTTTGAAACACTTAAATCTCTCTTTGACATCTAATTAAAACATTACTTGAAGTTACTTGGTGTAATTAAATAAAAAGAGATAAATGATTAGAATAATGTCAACAAAAGCCTATTCTCATTCGAAGTATGCATTATGTTGAAACAAATGCAATTTCTGTCACCAATAAAGAACATTTAACAAGAAATATGTAAAAAATGTGTTATATAAAATACTATGGAATTATGATAATTAAAATAAATGTATGATGGAATCACTTTTATAAATATGTGTTGTAATATTATAATATCACAATTATCTTGTAATATCACTATTATAATAAATATGAAACGTATGGAAAATAGCAATTGTTCTTTCAGAATTTAAATGAGAGGGGTTTGGACATACTTCCTGGTTTGCATTGTTAACCTACTTCAGAAGAAGATGATTATCAATTGGAATCACACTTATATTTTTTGTATTTATCCGATCATACCGTTTCAAAGCATGTAGACAGTGGAGGATTATATTCTCGTATCTCCTATTGAGTCAATACGGACATACGTAAATACAATGCTCAGGTGTCGATATTTCTTTTGTATTTACAGAGAATAGGTTTATAGGGGTTGCGTTGTACTATTTCTAAGACACCTATAAAACATAAACACAAAATAGAAATGATCAGTTTTAACTCTATTATCTACGTACACTTTTGATTCTACAGTATCTTCAGAGAAAATCAATTACATTTAGTAAATGCAGCATCCGGCACCTTGAAAAGGTTTCAAGAAAAGTTCAATGTACTAGTCTAACCCAGTGACAATTTCTAAACCAGTGTAAATAAGAACATGTAAACTATAAAATCAATTTATCAGAAACACGTAACCATCTTTACAAATGCCATTAAATGTAAACAGTTATAAATATTTTATTCAAATGCACTGTGTAATTAATAAGTTCTTTTTGAAGTGGGTCAAGGATAAGTCAAGACCAACAGTCTTATTGTTACATCAATTTGCAATAAAATTATCAATCATCTGTTATTATATGCAGATACCACTCCTATGTACACCGTTCTGACCATTGATCTGGATTATCATCTACTGTATTTCAAGAAGGATTTAAAAGCTCGTATTTAGATCGTTTAAACAAGAAATAATTATTTATTAACTTTTGTTGCACTTGTGAGTGTCGTCTTATATACTTTTTGGTATAGTTACTTTTTAATGTACAGGAATATATATACACAACACATTAAACGTATTTTTACAAGAACAGTTTAAAATACATGCATTCTATCTTATCTAAAAATATTGAGCTTGCAAGCTGTGTTAACATTGGGTTTTTATGTACATTTATGGCTTTACATTTCGAAACACATTTCTATTAAATTGTCCCTCTAAATCCCGGATTAAAATACACGTATAAGATAAACCATTGTTGTATAGTCCAATTTCATTAATCTAATAACGAAATATTTTCTATGATCAAAATGAGTAATCTTTGTATATATATATTATTGACAAATATTAAAATATGAAACGTTTTATTATCCTATTGATATACTAGTACAAAATAATTATTGTAATATTTTGTGTTTGCTTTGTTATTTCTTTCTATTGTGTTGTTATATAATTGAGAAAGAAAATTAACAGAACACAAAAATGTACATCATGGAATAGCAACTGTTTTTTTACCAATATAATCTACCGGTGCTTGTCAAAAAAGACCACAATGCAGTCTGCGTCTGGATTATTCTAGTAGATTTTGCATGTACTGAGAGGATTATACACCCAGACACACATACACTTGTCCGTTTGTGGCGATATACGACACCTGCCACACAGCTTTCTGAACATAACATGAGACTTGTGTGTTTGTTACTATCTGTGCTTCCATGTGGTGTTATTCCAAATATTGCTGTAGCGGTTGTAAGGCGTATTAATTCATGTATCCGAACCATAAACGAAACAATATGCCTTCGTACCGTTCGCGTTAGTGGTGGTTGGCATATCCCTGGATTTCATTTCTAACGCATTTCTGAAAGCAAGATCTAATATTCTGTCAGCTATGTGAGTAAGTAATATTACATTATATTTATAGTCAAACATTATTTTCTGTACCATGAAAAGGCAAAAAGCTATTTTGAGACAATTATCTATTCCTGATTTTCATTCTCGTGCTCTTAACTGCTATATATATGATAAAATTATTTTAAAACTATTAAAATACATTGTAATAATTTAAACAAATTTCTATATATGTTAAAAAAGTATTGAAGAAGAAAACACATTAAATTTATATTCGTGAACTTACAGTATCTGATCCCACAAATAATGTTGCCATTTTATTTATTTAATTAATCAGTATTAACCGTCCGGATATGCAACTTGGTCTCTCCATGTAATCTGAGGAAAGATGATCCACAGAAAAACAAACTTACGAGGTAGGATGGAGACGTAGTAATCGAAGTTGAGATACGACTCCATCACAGTAGCACATCTCTGTCAGTTGATATCAGTAACGGACAATTTGTGTTTTCAAAAGGTGTTGTTATCCAAAATCGGTCAATATCGAATGGCAATCACTTCAACCGATATTGATACCGATTAGTAAGGATATCGATCGCTGAGATTAATTTACTGTTTTGATAAACGGAATTAGGTACATCTTTACAGTAGTTTTTTAAAAAAAGCTGATCTTGTTTACATTATGCATTTTTCCTATTATGCATCTTATTTTCTCGTCTTCATTTATAGTTGCATTTTTTTTTTTCAGTTTTCTGCGACCGGATTCGAATCTGCAATCTTCTGATTTGTTGTATGTTGTCTTATCCACTCTGCCACATGTTTAACTTTGTTTTAATGGTTTCAACTTATATTCTTTTACTACAACTGATACCCTTAGGACTAAGTTAATAGCCCACACAAACATCCATTCCCAGGGTGGGACTCGAACTCACAACGTTGGAGTTGCTGGCCTGTCGCCTTAGACCACACTGCAACTTTCGTCGGTTTGGATTTATACATGAAGTGCAGTACGTCAGTTATGCATTTCATTAACTCAGACATGGAATGCGGTGACATCGACAGTCTTTTTGTGACAGAATGACATTGAGCAGGAAGCATGTAGAAGTTTTATACATGTTATTTTTGTGTAAAAAGTGTCATTTGTTCATTACATAGACATAATTAAACACACACGACATCGAAAGTCATCCGTCAGTGTCCGGTCCGATCCATACCGCATAATGATATCTTCAGACAGTAATATTTCTCTAAGCTTAATATTTTAATTTAATAACATTTTTTTTGCACATTCTAGATGAAGTAGAACACTTTTAAGGAACAGCTTTGAACGTCAAAATATTGTAATGTAGATCGGTGTTTATTCAGAACAAAGAACTATGATCGGTATCCGCGTGATTAGCAAGAATAGGTCCGATATTGGCCCAGTATTCTTATGTTGCTTGGGCAATCAGATAAAACGCTAGAAAATATAATTCATGGTTCTCTGCAGCAGACCTGAAATCGGTGTGGTCCCACAGTGACAACTCAAGTCCTTTACCGTAACCACTAGACCATAGAAGATAGTTGGCTTTCTTTGTGTCATGTTTATTTGACTCATAAAGTAAACAAATGTAAATGAAGCGGTCTTGGGAAAATTCAAAGTGTTTCTCACCCGAAATGATCAATGTAATCAAGAAAACTCTCAGTCAAGTTGGGAACATGCATAAAGTTACAACCAATTTTGCTCTCAACCTTCTTCATCAGAGCACGAGCGTTAGGGAAAATATGCAAGATGTAATGCATACATATTTGGATTGCATTCACGAAATGAAAATTATTTAAAAGGTAATTCAATAAATTCTAACTTTTAACATATGTGATCCAATCAGTAGATCAAGTCCGCTCGTTCAAATAAGGAAATATCAACATGAGCCAATGTTCAATGGCAGTGTGCTTGTCATATAATAGCCTGGAATGGCCAATACTAAACTGAGACAAAACAAACATAATTTCTTAACGTCTAACTTCTATTGTAAATAAAGCAGTTATTCTTAACTGCTAACTGGGATTTAACTTTTACGTGATTTCAAGTATTTCTAAAATGAAGAATCAGTAAACCGTTTGGATGTAAGCTAACGATATAGTTTGAAGTCGTTCAACAAATATTAAACTTGCGGTACATCTACTATGGTGGTAACTGAATTAAAACTAGTCAAGGTGTTACATGCCATTGCTGATAAGCCCCAACTAAAATGAGCTCGATGATCTTATAAACTTAACATCAATACCACACTTATAATTTTATATCAACCATTGTAATGTAACCACATACCTTGATGATACATCCGTCTCAATAGTTTTTCTAGGTTAAGATAAAACTGATCCTATGTGAGGTACAGAATTATGCGTGACGCATGCCGAACACACTCAAAATACTTTTAACAGTGAACTATTTTCTAGGTGACTTAAATAATTCATTAAAGAGATAGGTCTCGGTCTTACAGAATTGACTATTTATTATGTTATAGTTACAGGTTATGTTCTATACGTCTAACAAAACATCTCGAGAAGAATGAACAATTTTGCCTACAGTTAAAAAGTAATCTGGAAAGTTAGCAATCTCTTTCGAAGCGCAGTGTATTTCGTTTTACGTTTAGATATTTCGGACAATTATAAAGCAAACGTACAACAAATATGTATTTATTGTAATAGGTGTATTACATAGCACATACAAGGCTCTACTTAAGCACAAGCGCAAGAGTTGCTCGCCGGGGCCAGAAAACTCAGAGGTCTTAACATAGAGATTTAAACTTGAAGAATAAAGAGATACAATTTATCTAAAATTACTTTGAACTCTTCATTCTTGTATATTTTAAATACTTAAAATTATTTTATATTTTCTAAGATTACTACATAATTTCGAAAAGTACAATCTGAGTGGCAGCATTGATTTTGCCTTTTTCTCTGCAAATTCTAATAAAAATGCTTTGCAAGTACGCCTCCATTCCACAAATAATCTTAATTGCTTAGTTATGCGTTCGACAGTTTCCTAAGAACTGAATATGTTGCATGTGTACTGTTTTGTGAAGTAATGCGAGAAGCACTAATTTGTCACCTGCGAAGTTTTATTTGGTTGGCTAGATTAAGTAATGAATATGTTTATCTTGTATTAGTATGCAATTAATATTTCATTCTAATGAAATATTTTCTTCTCCCGCAGTTTTTGCCACGTGTCTAGCTTTAATTAATTTCCTGAAATCTCTTTCATGGTAAACTTCTCCGCTCTATTAATTAGTTAGTCAAATAGAGAATAATGTGACAATAATATTGTATAAGATAAAATTAATAGGAGAGGCTTTAACAGCACGTAACTACTTTGTGCTCCACCTTCCGTTTCGGCATTTCCTATATCAACACTTAACTAAGAAAGTTTATAGTAATAGTAATGGAAATCATAGTAATTTCAATTACTATTATTATTGTTACCATTTTATTTTTAAATATTAAAGTTCTTTCTAGCACGCACTTACAAAAGTGCATGCTCATAATTAATTATTCGAGAAAACACTATACGTTTGTATTATTTCTTTTCGAACAAGTTTCTAATTAAGTTGAGCTACAATTAAACGAATTATATACTAAATGAATTTATGAGATGAACACTTACCTTCATCATGTTTTAATTTTCAGAGAAGTATTTTTCAAAGAATCTTATTTAGAAGTTTCTGATTGTTGTATAAGAACTGTTCCTCTCTTCCTTGTCGATTTCACACCAAACGACGTTTTATTTTTCATTTTAAAATTAAAGAATTTCTTTCAGATTCTTCAAAACATTTCAAATAGGTATTTCCTCTTCTGTGCATTTTAAATATCCAAGTTAGAGTGCATTACATAAAGGTTTTGGCAACGCAGCAGAGACGTAAGAAGGTTGGCTGGGAATTTGAATCTGACTTCTTTCCTCCATAATCTACTTGCCTTGTCCATCTTAAATACGAACTAACTAACTAACATTATTACTTAAGAAACTCGCGAGTTCATTGCCGTGAAACAAACGTTCGTCATTGGATTCTTTCCTGGACAAGATCAAGCCAGATTTCATCACAAATACCATTAATATTATTCTCCACCCAACGACGTCTTTGCCTTCTTAACGGCCTCTTTCTCTCCGGATTCCCTACCACAATGGAATAAATTAATCGTCTTTTGCCCTTTCCAGTTACATGGCTAACCTACCTTAATAGTCATGATTTCATTATTCATAGACTACTGGGTGAATCGTACAACCCGTGGAGTCCTTCGTTATGCAGTTTCTTTTATTCCGCTGCATCTCGTCTCTTTCGGCTCGTATATTTCTCAAAACCTTATAAAATACTGGCAGTTTACATTCAACCAGGGTCGTGCTCCAACTTTCGAAATAAAAATATATTGCCACCAGAATTACAGTTCTACATATTTTGAATTTTAGGTTTCTTGGTATTAATCGCAAAACAAGAAACTTCAGGACTTCTCGCAAAATAGAATTACGCGTTGTCTGATTCTAAGCAATTTAATTTCTTGTTTTGTTTTATATGTCCCTAAGTACTTAAAATTGTTCACTTTTTCATTATTGTTATATTTCTATTTAATTCATCCTCCGCGTTTCAACTTTTTATCATATATTTTTACTACGTACACCTGAATGTCTATCTTATCACAAGCTTCTACCAGAACGTCAGTGTTAATTTGTATTCCATTCCTATTAAATCTGTGTAGATAAACAGCTGGTTCAAGCTATTCAATATTAGCTCATTGTTGTCTTTCTATTCCAGTGCACAATCAAAGAGCAGTGGAGACGAGTAGCTTCTTTAAAGAAATATTATAGACATACTTATTTTCGGAGCTACGTTAACTGACAAATGACGTCATATTTCGAAATTACATAATAAAGTAAGCAGTGTATGCTAACCAAATCACAATGCAGAAGTACCCAATACGCTAACTTAAATTATGTTTGTGATGTGCAAATGCAACTTAAAGTGGATTTCTCTTCTTGCCCTATTAAACCATTTCGTGCCTTTACAATAAAATTATTGCGTTGTGAAACCCGTCTATGTGCCATTCCCTCAATCATGAATATTCCTTAAATGGATGCATCGGGTACTATGTACTTCAATTTTGATTTGCAAAGCCGACACCGCTTACGTCCTTATAGATCGATGGCGTCATTTGTGACGATGCTGTCCTACCTTTGAGTGCCTGTATTTCCAAAACTACGTATGCCTCGAAATGTCTTTAAGTAAACTTGCTTCTTGTTTTTTGTTTAATAGATAATAACCTCCCATTTCAGGGACATCCTGTTTGTTTTATTCGTTTCCGTAAAATTCTGGTTGATATTAGACAAATCTAACATACATGTAATTCGATAAAGTATACTGTAATTATTAACTTCCTAGCTATCCCCAACACAATGCCTCGAATTAAATGTTTGTAAAAAAATAGGGGACGTAATATACCAACGTTACTATTAGTAGGAGGTATAAAGGAACCAAGATTAATTTACTGAAGCTAATGAAAGAAAAGGTAAAAAGAAAGAAAAACAAAAAGAGGTTCAAGCAAAAACGAAGAAAATAAAATGATGGTGTTTAAAAAGCTGGAAGAAGTTAGGAGATGTTGCACAAGACCAAAGCACAGATGAATAACTAGAGACGACCACCTTGGCTTTCCTCCAATGCGAAGAAGCAACGAAGCCAAACCAACCAACCTAGGAAATGACGTAGTGCTGTGGTTTGACCATTCGTTAACTCGTATGTTTGGAAACTTCTGAAAGGGGTTGTTGTGAACGGAAAATTGCACACGGGAATTATGATGTTTGTACAGTTTCATAGCATTTTCGTAATAGTTCTAACCATGCTCAAAAAAGTTTTTCAGGTAAACAAGTATGTTTACTTTTCCATATAACATTTGGTATCGAAAAATATGTTCTTTAGATCGTGCGTAGAGAAGTCTGAAATATCATAGGAGTTATAGACATTGATATTGATGTAGGGAGATATTTCATGTCTATTTTGCATTTACTCCTGCGTATTGTTTACGATGCTTAAATATATATTGCAGGATTGGAATAAAAGAAATATCTCTAGTAATGTCTACTACATGGAGGCAGAGGCAAAGATTTTCTCCACTTACAAGGAAACTGTCTCCGGTGGGACAAATAAATCAGCATGAAACTTCCTGAGTGCACTGATGATGTGTTCAATTGACTGCAGTACTACGTTTCGGAGTTTAGCGGAACACGAATTAAAGGACTTCAAAGTTTTCGAAATTTTGTTCTGAACGCCTGGATGGTAGCCGACACTTCATGTATATGTGTTGAAGTTGTGCATTTCCCATCCATTTTTATATAAAATTGCGATGAAGATAATTTAAATATTAGATTTAAGTTTTGAATGAAGTTGACGTATTATTTAACTGTGCTGATCTCTGCTAATTCTTTCATCACAGGGGTTGGGTGCTAATGGATCAAAAGAACATCAGACAGCACGTTTAAATTTATCACAGTGATATTTTCAGTAGTTCTTTTATACTAATGATGACAGTTGGAGCGCTCATAATGTTAAATATTGTAAATATTACCTTACAAAATTTACTATATAGTATTTGAAAGTTGCAAACGCATTTTCTCGCAAAAGTTTCAAAGAAACTAGTAAATGATCACATACTTTTTTAAATATAGCCTAAGGACAATTGACATGATGTGTCACATTACCCATGCTGTCATCTAAGACATTTTCACTTTTTGCCACTAGACAACATTAAAATGGGACAGCATGTAATGCTTGACCACGATGGCACATTCTCTCTTAAATTAAAAAGGGCGTGTGTCGGGATTCCTCCTGGTAATCAATTGGTTACGAAATTAAGGCGATGGGCAGTTTCCTTTGGGTCACGTTGTATTTATGTAATATTCACATCAGGCGGTAGTCAGAGCAGTTAATTAACATGCCAACTTCATCAACAACTTTAATCTAACATTTAAATTATCTTCAGCGTAATTTTATATAAAAATGGATGGGATATGCACAATTGCAAAATATATGTATGAAATATGTACAAAATTTCGAAAACTTTGAAGTCCTGTAACTCGTGTTTCCGCAAAATTCCAAAACGTAGTACTACTGGAGTGTTTATTTGCACAAATTAAAAAGTTGAAATTTGATGTTGATTTTCGTGTCCCACCGAAGACAGTTTTCTTATTATACAAATTTCATTTCTGTCGACTTGACAGGTTGTTAAGCGGGGATTTCCTGATTTATTCAGTTTGTTCTTATCAGTTATACTTTAATCCGTTCGATTCAATAGTTGATCCTTTAACTCTGAATTGGCTGGCAAGTACGCAAGTGATCCTCGGAGAACAGTGCTCGTGAATGCTGACTTAATCGAGTTGTGTAATTCATCATTAAATTTCAACAGCGCGTAAAATTTCGATGGTGATTGGGAAAATAATTGCATCATAGATTCTTCAAAACTATACCAACGTTTCATCCGTACATCCTGGAGAAACAATCACTTAAACATTTCCATTAAAGAACTAGAGTTCCAATAGTAGATATGGGAATAACAATTCTATAAAGTCGATATTGCTATTAACATTTCAATTAGTTGAAATTTCTACTCTACATTTACTTAGTAGTTTTTATGATGTCTCAAGTCTTCGTTAAAATTTCGTATAAGCAACGAGACAATAAACGTGAAGAAGTTGCAATAGAGGAGCTATGGATTATAAAGGACGGCAGCAAAGGTGCCATCTGTTTCTATCTGACCAATATTTGAGTCAAAGATCAATATTTTGGAAGGCATTTTCAAGGTTATCAAAAGAAAAAACAAATTAGCTCTACCTTTTATTACAACATAGAAGACAATTACCTAAGTGATACATTGATTTCAACACAACTAGTTGCTAATTCTTGTTGCACAAGGAGGTAAGGTGAAGTGGATGCTGAGGCCACCAAGAGTAAATTATGTTTAGTGTGAAGCACTCTAAAATAATATTATAGACTTGTGATAGACACTACAAAATAATGGAATAGACTGTATCAGAAAATCTTTGAAATTATCAACTTGCTACTTGTCCTTATCTTGATAAAGATATTTCGTAATGCGAATACCCGAAAATGGAAACTGTGTTGGGAATGTATATTCTAATGTACTGTAAGAAGATTGAATGAAGGTTGGTAATTCCGATAGATTTTTCTTTCTCACGAATGATAGGCAATAGAATACCAATTTACTCACTTCTTCATCTCTCCTGCAGAATTTCATGATCATTGATGGACGTAAGATTATTGTCTGTACACACCAAAATGCCTCTCATTTTAAACCCATTTACATTTTTAGTCGTTGTTTCAAAATAATCTCATACACTGTATAGAGCCTAAAAATCTGTCCTTTTGTAAGTGTAAGACCATGTATTGATAATGTGCGTTTTACAAATTCATACCATTTGATCGATATGCATTAAAAAGGTACACGTCAACATGATAAAGATCATAAGCTTTGCTTGGTGACGGGGGAGCTGTATATTTCTAGTAGTTAATAATTTGTAGTAGTATATTTAGTAGTAGTAGTAATAATAGTAGTAGTATATTTCTGTGTAATAATCTGTAGTTTCTGCAATATGTCTATGTGTCGATCGGAATAATCGTGTGGTTTGAGGCTTTTGGCTAGCATCACCAAAATTCTATCATATGAACGGTTACGGATTATAGAAACTTAACACACAATTACAGATCGATATGGGTCGAAGTCAGTAATTACTAAAATGGCCAAAAATATAGATTGCCGAAGCATTTGCCATAACTTGCCTTATATAATGATCACAATGGTCATATTCTTTGGATTGCACATAAGAAAAGAATACGAGAAGAGAAAAACAGCGAGAGGAGAAGGAAGAGTGCTTCACATCAGCGCCTTGGCTGATAACCGAAAACAAATACTATGAGAAAGACTGTTTAATTGCTAGTATCAGTGGGAGGGGGATATTGGCTTGTTAGGAATCAAAACTACTACTCTGTGATATTGCCACCTAGTTCACTGGAAACATTATATTCGTGAAAGTAATCATTAGTCTACAAATTTGACATGCATATATTTTGTCGATTCAGTTGTGTCAAATTACAAGATTCAGTACCATATTTCAGAACTTTACATAAATGTTCATTTGTAGGTCGCAATATGGATGTCATGTAAGTGAAATTTAATTATCAATAAAAGTAGATTTCTAAACGATCTCTGGCGACTTTATGATTTAACTTCGTTGGACAGACACTGCAATGATTTCTCTCCTCATAAGTGTTGTTGGTGAAGGGTGTAACTGTTACCTCCCTTGAGGGCAAGAGAGACTTGCTACTGATATCTATGCAAGTCACGTGTTACAGAGGGCGAAAAACCACTTGCAATCATGATCATCTCACGGACATCATGGATCCATATCACGTATACGATTCACCATGCAAGGTAAACTTTCCTGCATATATCCGTTCGTTTGTTTCTCTAAAGAGGGAGATTATGGGTGATATATAGACTTGATGCAGACTGCATTACTAACAACATGTTTACAACGCAAAAATAACGAAAACCTCCATGATTCACTTTTTATCACAGAGAAGAATGAAATTCTGTTGAAAAGTGGAAAAAGGTGAACTAGACATATGAACGTTATATGTCATTCAGTTTGCCTCACGCGAGAGATTTCACTTTGACACAAACCGAGGAGCACGATTGATTTTAGCAAGTGTAATGACAAGTATATATTAATAGTGAATAAAATTTCTGAATTCAGTACTCGTTTCCAGTTCATTCCCATTGATGGTCTCCTGCATTGTAATCTCAATATTTGTCAAACTAACCAAATGTTTAAAATCGTCTACATAAAATCGTTTACCTTTGTTGAATATTAAAATATGATATATATCACATATGGAATTAATATGGAATGAATGGTTAGATACGATTTATTTGAAAAAGGAAGTTGTTT
>JAGDQP010000921.1:107219-137838 GCA_022664845.1 Lepisma saccharinum | reverse complement strand
GAGAGAGAGAGAGAGAGAGAGAGAGAGAGAGAGAGAGATTGTTCGTCTGTCCGTTCGTTATGTTTACGTGCGTTGAGCGCTGATAAATTCTGTTTCGACGATAGAACAAAGTTGCCAGCTAGTGCAGATGGAAAACAACAGTCACGAAGCAGAATTGAGAAGCATGCTTTGGGGGAAAATAAATGTATTTCTACATTTTTCTACATCACTTCGACCCAGTGTTGTATTACTTCATGTATTTAAATGTCATAAATAAATAAATAATAAATCATATAGGCGATCCGATCCGAAGTCCACTGCGTTACAGACCACAGAACGGGACAATAGTGATGTCACGTTCACTCACGACCATCGAGCTCTACGTAACGATACTGTAGTGACTGCTTAGTGTCGCAAGATAGACGCCAGAACAAATACTTAAAGTCTTTTGTCCACTTCCAGTCCTCTGCAATGTGGACCAAATTTTCAGTTCGAACTCAATTTTATACGCTTCTTGTCGCTGCACTGCCCGTTTTTTATTTAAGTTTTAATTCCAGAGTTATTCATATAAATCCGTACTCTGCATGTAATAGAAAATACTGCAGATAACATTTACGATTTTTGCAAGAATTAAGACATAAATAAAAAGCGGACCTAAAAGCGATATGAAGCGTAAAAAGTTAGAATTGAAAATTTGGTCCGTATTGGTTTAAACTGGAAGTGAACAAACGAGATAAAGTGTCTTCTCCGCTTCCTGACTTCATATTTTCATGAAATTTTTAATGGTAGCAGTCGGTCCACTATCGCTTGTAGATAGATGTCATTGGAAGCGACTCATGTTACTTTAATCGTTCGTAATTTTAAAACTGTGGCGTTGTATCGTTCCGTTCCAAATTCTGTGTATACTGTACACTGTTACGCTCAACAAGTGAATCTAATTATGAGCAAAGTTGCTTCTATAAATAGAAATATAATATTTTTTTCGCAAATTTGCAAGGCATGTCTCCTTTTTTTCTTCTTCTGGTAGTCACCAGCGACTTTAATCAGTTATACACAAGCTTGCACAAATAAAAGAGAGAAGAATGGATTTCCTGTCTCGGACAGAAGTGACGTAAGCATATTGAAAAGTGTTGTATAATTCTCAGCTTTTAAATGTTATTTGAACATGTTGTTAGAGAAAGGGACGCGAGTCGCGAATCTGAAATAAGGCTGGATAACCGTGCGGTCTACGGTGTTAGGCCAACGACTCGATGGTCCCGGGTTCTAGTCCCGGATGGCTAAAGAGCGAATCGTGACGGGTCGCAGTCCAAAGTTACTAGACTGGCCCATATAAAAATAAAGTTTACCAAAGTTAGAAGGTTAACATTTTAGTATAGAAAGCACATTAGTGACATAAATTTCTAGCCAGGAAAAATGGTGACAATCAAATTCTATCCTCAATATTATTTCTATGATATTTTTCTAAGTTTTCTTAAAATTGTCAGTAATTGACTAACGTCAATCTCTTTATCAACAAATTTGTTCGCTTCTTCTTTTGTGTATATTTAACATAATTTAAGGTAAATCAATTGCTGTGCAAAGCATTACGTTTTAATTAAAAATTAAAAACCTGTAACAGTTTCACCAACAAACCAACAACTCGGCTTCATCAGACACACTCATGGCCGCCCCGTTGGTCTAGTGGTTAGCTTTGCTGACTACGGATTGAGGAGTCCCGGGTTCGATTCACGGCGCTGCCAAGGAGAGTGTGTCTGATGAAACCCAGTAGTTGGTTAGTTGGTGAAAAGTGTTACAAGTTTTTAATTTTTAATTATTTTATTTTATTTTATCTTAAGTATATAAAAACAAACCTTTGACATAGAAAATAACATAATTTAACCCTACGTTGATTGTGCCTGATTAGCTACCCAATCCTATCTCACACAGTGCAAGTCCAGGCACTCAGAGGGGTCTAGGATGCTGAACCCTCGTCAATTTATCTTGCCCCAACGCAAATATCTAATTTTAAGTATGTTTGGTAAGCCCCTACACTTTGTGGCTGGCGGCGGGCCTGAGTGCAACACCTGTTGGAAACATCCACCGGTAGCCACTGGTTTACAGGTGGTTCGTGTTCACGTATCAGACGATTGAGGCATAATATAGCGGATTGTTTTGTATGGATACTACATATCATTGTTAGTTCATAAAGTTTATTAATGTTGAAGGCCTCCAAGAAGGTACACATAGTGTTGATATATCACAAAAATTCATGTGGAGGAAGGTGGATTACGAATAGGGAAGGGTCGTTTTCGTAGTATCGTATTTTGGTCTGTCTACTTCCACTTTACCTCGGATTCAAATCCAAATAGTTCGTTCATCCTAAAGTCCTCTTTTCGAAAGTTTGGATTCCGGATGGTGAAAGAGTAAAGATACAACAAGTACTTGAGTAGTGGGGAGAACGGAGGGGTGAGCATACAGTGTTGCCATGTTTCTTTCTTTTTCTCACCGCTCTGTGTGTTTGTGAGCGTCCCTAGGAGAAGACAGTGAAGACAGCACTTTCCCATGCTACTTAGTGTATGATTCCGGAGAAGCGAATATGTTTAGTACGCAACAAGATAAATAAATTAAATTTGGCACCACTGTGCATGACGTATTACTTAACTGTCGCAACGTATCGATAGCAATGACTCTCCTTTCGGTGTTTGTGAGCATGCGAACGCGATATAGAGCTTTTTTTTTTTCGATATTAGCAGTTTCGCTTAATAGTAAGGTCCGTCCTTAGAAGCTGTGTGCTCTATTAGGATACATGACCAAAATAGAAATCTCCTGTGATCTAGTGGCAAGAATCTCACATTCATTTAAAACATTATAGACAGGGCTGGAATGGTAAGATTTTTGGGGGGTACACGCTGCTCAATAAAAATCTGGATTTGGGAACACGTTCCTTTATATTTATGCACTGAGGTGGGTACACGCTGTGATTTATACTATTAGGTGGGTACACGGCGTGTACCCGCGTATACCCTCCATTCCACCCCTGATTATAGATACTTAAAAACAAAAACAAAAATGCACATCACAAACTTAGGGCGAACCCAGTAATAATTTACTGACCTGCGAATAATGAAACAAGTGTGAATTCTTTAAATGAAAAAGCTAACCAAAAAGACCTGCCAATTTTAGTTACAAAATTAAAAACGGGAGAATAAATTGAGATCGTCCTCTGTATCAAGTATTTTTTTTAATGTAATCAAATGCTTTGCTATGCACTCAATTAGTTTGTTATCGATTCAAATTATTTTTTATTCAATCAAATGATTTGTTAGTGAAATTAAATTGGAATAGAATCAAAAGATTTTATCAAGTGATTACATATCGAATCAAATGGTTTGTTCTTGAAACAAATAGTTTATTTTTTGTTAGTGAATTAAATGATTGTTGTTTTTTTTTTTAAATAGAATCAACTGATTTGTTACTAAAGAACGTGATTTCTTATTGAATCAAATATCTTGTTATTGACTCAAATGGTTTGTTATTGAATGTAATGCTAAGTAAAATATCAATCAAATATGGAAGAGTCGTTTGACTGATTGTGCCAAGAACTCACACAATGCAAATCAGTACGTGAACATATTTCACATATTGTTTTTGTATTCTTTGGCCGTACATTCGTACGAAGGTTAAATATTAGTGATTTTCAACAAGGAATTGTCAACGTGATATTTACAAGTTTCATATCGTTTTTTAAACATGTCAAAAGATGTCGTGACGTGAATACTGTGTCATTAAAAATAGAAAGACCCTTTACATTCATAGTGCATTTATAATTTCGATTCATTTAGAATCAAAACAATGTTTCTGTTTTCGTCAATGGTATCTATTGTCCAAATAATCCCTGCTCTGTCATTTGTTGGTATTACTTTCTACCTCTGACAGTACCAAACACACAACGCCATCTGTCAGTGTAACTCTTAACTTAGCTACGTGTTATTAATTATCTATTTTTTTTTTCTTTTGAACAAAAGATAAATAAGACTTTAATTGTTTTCTTTTCCCTGGTTTTCTTGTACACAACTTATCATTAAAGCCAACAAAAAACAGTACTTTATGTATCATAGCTTTGTTTCGAAAGTTCGTGCCTGGCCCAATAATCACCGCTTTCCCACAAGAGCTATTGTTTTATGGTGACTTCACTCATCTGGAAATTTGTGGGGGGAAAAATAGTCTAAGCAAGGATGTATAAGGAGTTGACAATAGAGTGGGAATGCTTTAAAATCTTCGAAGTCTCTCTCGATTATTGTTTAAGAACAAAAGGGGTTTTCCTTTCTTTTCTAGTTTAAAAATGAGTGCATGGAGGAAGACATTGACTTGTGTGCTTTGGTCGTGAAGTGTAAAGCCAAAGACAGTCAGAACCAGCGCGAATCTCTTATGTATGTGTGTGTGTGTGTGAGAGAGAGAGAGAGAGAGAGAGAGAGAGAGAGAGAGAATATAGAATTGACGTGTACACGAGGGCAAGAAGAAAACCCAAGTCATTCCTCTGGAAGCCTGTCAACCGGAGACCGTTGATCAAATGGAGCAGAATCGCTATTTCGGCGCACCTAAAACCCGTACGCTTTTCCTCTACCACCACCCCTGCCAAAGAAATCACTGGAGTGAATACTCAAGACACGATCTCAAAAGCATCCACCAGGAAAATGGAGGGATACTGATGAGCATTGGAAGAAAGTGCATGCTCCTAGGAGAAAGACAGAGAGAAGAAGAAGAATGATGATACAAGAGTGGAAAAGGAAGAAAGGTGTATCAAAAAAAGAAAAGAAAAGGAAACAAAACCAGAAGATCGAGGGAAGAAGAAATGCATAAAAAGCAGAGATAAGAAGAAGAAGAGAGATAGGGTGAGATAAAGAAAGAAAACAACGTAGCCTATACTTGCTTGCTTAAAACCGGAAGCATATCTTCCTTCTCCCGGGATAGATGAATGAAGATTTCTTTTCTTTTTTTTTCTGGGAAGAACTAGGGAAGCGTAAGTACAAGATAATGAGGAAGAAACCTTAAGGTGCGGTTACACTGTACTTCTGTGTGTGTGTGAGTGAGTGAGTGAATGAAAAGAAGGGGTTTTCGGGAGAAAAGCGCTGACATTGTAGGAAGAAGATTTGTTCTTGTGCCTGAGGAAAGAAAGCCAATTCATTGGCTGCAGAGAGACAGAGACATACAGAGAGAAAGAAAGAGAGAGAGAGAAATCCAAAAGGAAGAAATGAATAACAAACAAAGCAGAGAAGAATGGAGGAAAAAGTAGTAGGTGTACTCCGGAGATGAAGGAGGTTGTGTGCTTTCCAAAATGAGACCCCCCCTTTTTTTAACATGTCATCAAGCCATAATGGTTTTCTTCGCCTCTGTGTGTGTTTTTCTTGTAATAATACAACATAAAAGACATGTCAGAATGTCATTTTAGGAATCATATATTATTATTTATTTGCATCTTTTTACAAGGCGTAATGTCTTTTCTTCCACCAGCATCTTGGCTTTCACGCACGCAGCCATGAATCCCAGGCGTGGATGTGCTAAAAGGAAGTTCCTCCTGCATTAAGTATATATGTACGTTCACAGCTTCTTTAACTAACATTATATCCGTATATATATAAATCCTAAGCTACGTACTTCTTTATTCTGAGCTTTCAGTATACTGACATTCCAATGCTGGAGGTATCATTGTCTCCATGTCTAACTCGTGCTTTCTTTTTCCTGGCAGCCAGTGTACTCGTATACACGAAGTCTTTGTCAGAAACTGTCTTTGCCAACAATACCCAGAATCTTCCCCTTTTCTTTGTTTCCTTGTGACGTATAGTTCCTAGAAGAAAGCATGTTTCTTCTTTTTTCCTTCCTATTTTTCGTGTGAATACACCGCTTTCCAAAAGCTGTTGGTACTGCCGCTACTGGTGAACCGGCTGCTGTAAATGGACCAAGTGAGGTGAGAAGATGACAGCTCCTTCTTCCTGGAAATATTTCACCAGATTTTTTTCCCCCTTCGTATGTCTTTCACTTTCCTTTCTGAGCTGTGAAATATATTCTTCTGCTTTGTCCTTATTGTTTGCTGAAAGAGACGAGCAAAAAAATCTATGCCATATATTTTTGCAGAAATAATAAGCACTTCCGCATCTGTCTTAGAACGTGCTTTGGTCTCCACGACATTCTAGATCATTCTGATGAGTGTCTTTCTACGTGCAGGAACCACAACACTCCACTATGTTGAAGTGGAGATGTTCTCTTGTAAGTTGAGACACTCAGAGATAGGAATAGCTTTCGATTAGACCATTTTCTGGACAATATTCTTGAGTACACAGTAATATATTTGTTACAGTTCAGACATTTCTCAACTTAGCTTCAGAAGATAGATATAAGTTCAAAACCGATTTACAAAACTAACCTTTCACAAACTTGTATTAGAGTTGCGATACAGTAATGCCTATAATCTCAAAAGAAAAAATACCTTAGAACAAACAACTCCTGTCTATGTTGTACTTTTAATACACTGTACTTATACAGTGCTTCTAATAATAGTCTAACATGACAAGAACTACGTCTCCCTACTAGAATTATGTTGTGACCTTTACTTTTCTCTCAAGATAGCTCAAATGACTATTACTGCAGTGTAAGTACTCAATGTGAATGTTGGTATTCAGAGATAATCTCTTCGGACAGAATCTTCTCGATAGAGAAAATACAAGACGAAATCTCCTCAACAGAAATACAACCCTACGCAAAATCTCTATACGTAAAATCTAATCCCTAGGACAATTACGCCAATAGTAATATTTATCTAGAACAGTAATACCCAATAGAAATACATAGAAAAATACTTAGAACAATGGGGATACATGTCTAGAACAATAACGACCAATAGGAACACGTGCCTAGGACAAAATGTGAACAACGGAAAACTGTGGTTTTTCCCTACGTATGTAATTTCGAAGAAGATATTTTGTCTTAGAGAGAAATTTCTATTCAGCATTTTTTTTTGCTTGTTTTTTTTGCTATTATTGTATTTATTTCTTTAAAACACTTTTGTGGTCTTCACCTTTGTGGATAACCTATATGTTAACGAAACTCACAATTTTTACGTATCGGTGTGGGACATATTTGATTGTTTGTCTTCAGTTAACCTTTGTTCCAGTACGACAACAAATGGAGCACATGTGAGATTATAAGTAAAAGAACTTGGACCAAATTCTTATCCAAATTAACGTATCATCAATCCCATATCATTCAGACATTCAATAATTCTACACAGTATTGTGGTATTTATGTCTTTATTTACGGAAGCACATAGAAATACCGTGAGAACTGCCAAGGGATTTCATCACAAACTCCAAAAAATGCTAATTCAAACTGAACAAATACAAGACTTGAAGATATACTATAACACCTGAACAGTACAAACTGCATTAGCCTCCTGACGTTTCATAAATAGTCAAGTATAGAAGCATGAAAAAGAAGTCTTGAAATTTGTGCCATCTACCGACTGAGGATATTACTAGTAATTAATTATTTAACAATAAAATTAAAGATGTTAGTGTCAAAAAGTTATTTTGCAAAATTAAATCGGACGTTATCGTAGCGGGTTTTTATTGTTTTAAGTACCGGGCCGTGAACCCTTGCCTTATATCTGTATTAAGTCCATGACTGAATGCTTAGCGTATTTGTGATAACAGAGAAGCAACTGTCGGACTTCTCTTGTGGGACTATTGTGGTGGTCTTGGCATCTTATGAACATGGCGTCTAGTGTTGGTTGTTCCAATGGTAATATGATGTTGAAAAGCTGATTGTTGTACTCGCTTCCAGAAATTACGATGGTGTTGATCGATTACAGTGTCGAGATAGGGTAACTCCAAGTCTTCATGTAATTGGGTGAGTCGTATGTCTCTGGATTGACCTGTGGATTATCCTGGTATCCCTGTTTTGAACTCTCTGGAGTGTTGGAGTGGAGGTCTTGGATATATGTTTCCAGACTGAAACAACATAGAGAAGCACAGATCATCATTTTGTAAATATGAAGCTTTGTTTCTATTGATAGGACTGGACTTCGCAGTATTGGATAGAGTTATATGAGTCGTTGAGTTGCTCGTTGTGTTACGACATCTATGTTAGACGGCGATCGAGATAAATTCCTAAATATTTGGTGAACGGTTGAAGTTGAAGATCTTTGTTTTGGATTTGTGGAAATGCTGGAAGATTGCCACGTTTTTTGTTGAAGTGTACTGTCACTGATTTTTTATGTTTATTTTAATTCTCCGATCTGTAGCCCATTGGGTTATTTCATTGAGATGTCGCTGGAGAGCAGGAAGTAAACATCAGAGATTGCGATGTGAAGCAAAGATTGCGTTATCGTCCGCAAATGTGGAAGCTGTAATATGTGCTGTAGTTGGTAGATCCGCTGTGTATAACTTGTGTAATGTTGGTGATAGAACTGAACCTTGCGGTACTCCGGCTGTTATGGTTCTTGAATTAGTTTTTACACCGTTGTAACTGATTCGGAAGATCCGGTTTTGTAAGAATGACAGAATTAAGTTGCAGTAGGCTGATGGAATGTGTATGAGATGAAGTTTGAAGATTAGGCCTTTGTGCCAAACTTTATCGAAGGCTTTTTCAACGTCCAGGAGTATTCCAACTGTATGGCCGAAATCGTTGAATTTGGATATTATGTGTTTTACAACTCTTACCAATTGTGCTGTAGTGTCGTGTATCTGACGAAAGCCAAATTGGTGATCCGGGAGAATTTGTTTTTGTATGATATATTTTTTGTAGTCTGATGTTGAAAATCATTTCAAAAGCTTAACTGATATGTGATAGGAGGCTGATTGGACGAAAATGCTGTGAATATAGATGGTCTTTTGTTTGGTTTGGTTTGGGAATCATTATGACTTTGGCCTCTTTCCAGATGTGTGGGAAGTAGCCTTGGAGCATAATGGCGTTTAAAGAGACGACATAAGAGTACGAGGAGTTTTCGTGGTCCTTGTTTGAGGGCAGATGGGGTTACTCCACCGAGTCCAGCTGCTCTTGCCAATTTCCTTAAGGCAGCGTTGCATCTCTCGTGGTGTTGTTAAGTCATTAGGTGGAAGTGCTTCATCGAAGGTGATGGTACGAAGATGTCTGTGAACTAGATGTCAAGGGCGTCGGCAGGGAGGGGCAAGGGGGCACTTGCCTTCCTGGATTTAAGATTTTATATCGTCTACTATTCTATTTTCATATATTTGGTGTATGTTTTTTATGTTTTTCACTGCATGCATTCCATAAGAAGCTACTTGGGATTCTCCCGTTACATTTCCTGAAGCATACTCATTTCAATCTATGTAATCAGACTAATCACAAACACCCCTATTTATACCTACTAAACAAACTTTGTGAAAACATCGAAAGTAAAAACACGAATGATTCTTGTACTATTATGTAACATTTTTTTTGAACATACTATTTTTATGAAGTTGGAACAGTTTCCCTAGAAAATCAATAAAGAAGAACTCTCTCTCTCTCTCTCTCTCTCTCTCTCACACACACACACACACACACGCACACACACGCACGCACACACACGCACACACATTTATATACGAAGTTTAAAAAACCACGAATAAACCCATCGTAATATACATATTCTTTTTAAGTCTAATTCACACATTCGGTGCAGTCCCCCATCAGTGCCGTCTTGAAAAGAAACCATCTCGGTCGCAATAACAACATCTTCCTCCTTGCAATCCATCCTTGGAACTGGTATAGAGCAGCACGGCATGGGAACGTCACCCTATGGGTGAATGGTCGCGGCCATGGTACGGACGGAGCATGGCAGGGGAACGGCATGGGCACGGTGTGTAAATTAGCCTTTAAAGTAATAATTTTCGGACCCTCATCTTATGATGCCTTACTATTCACACATCCTTTTTTTAATACTTAAAAATACCAAACAAATCAAGAAAAGTACTGAAATTTTGAAAAGCGACTCATCTAACATTAACATTAATGAAATGAACTGTTTCATATTTTGAAGCTAATTCTTTTAGCCAAATTTCTTATCAATTACAAACATTTTCAAATTAGGGATTACTTCATTTGATAGATATTCTTAAGAATTATCCCACCCAGTTTATAAAATGCCATTGTTTATTATGATTTAACCATTATTTTTCAAAAAATATATATTTTTTTTAAAATTGACCCTGATTACCAAGGTGGCTCAAAGCGAATATGAATTTGAATTTTTGAAATCCCTTTAGATAATTTTGGGTCAAGCCGAATGGATGAAGCTGGAAAACTGCAGAACAGAAAGTTTGCCTAAACAAATCTATTCTTCGATAGGAATATTTGCACATAAATTATCTATTATTGTTTGTTAAAATATGTTATTTCTGCAATCTTCGACATCCAACACAACATTTGATGAAAGTGCTGGTATTACTCACGGTTTCAAATTTGCCTGAATTATTGAAAGTCCTCTATGTCTGACAATGTTATTCCATCTCGGTTCTTGTGACTTCAAATTATCTAATAGCCATTGATCACACCACATTAATTTCCACTGTAATGAACAACGAGTTCTAACACGTCAGGCATTTGATGATCCTGAATATTCAAAGATGTTGGATCTGTTAGTGTCCCGCGCTACTGATAAGTCACTACTGTAAAAACATGTTGTACTGTGTTCTGAGTTCAGATTCCATTAAGTTAATTTGAAAATTATGATGATATCAATTTTATTTTATATTTAAAATCATTTTATATCGATCAGCAAACTATTAGCAAGTTCTCCCCTAGAAAATAGGAAGAAAATTAGGTTTTTAGGGAGGAACCTGGAAATTTCCACCTTTCCATACATGCCGAATTTAGTACACTGCAAAAATTAGTTGTGTGTTAATTAAACAGTTTTCGATATCCCGAGGCGACCACCACTTTTTTTGTTAATACCCTTTGTCGTGTGATTTCGATGATTCAACACTACGATAGCGCTAGTATTATGTTGAATCAGGATTCAAACACACCCATTGTGTTGAATCATCGAAATCAATGTTTTTTTTTGTGTTGATTTAACATCAAAAAGTGATGGTTGCCCTGGGACACCAAAAAGTGTTAACACAGTCATTTCTTGCTGTGTGCTCTCTTGTTTTGGCATTACAAACGATAGTGCTACCAGAAGGAGAAGACCCTAACTAACCAGAAAATGATATTTAGTAAAATAGTACGGCCATCCTTGGAAAAATTCCTGGCGACGCCCTTGCTAGATGTATTAATGTTTTCGTTATAGGGTTAAACATTTAGACTGAATTGTTTTTCTAGTTGGTCTGCGAAGATGGTTGCTTTGTCTTGAGTAGTAAATACTAGACCTCTTGGTCCATGGAGTAGTAGAGAAGACATTGGGCTGTTAGGTTTTGAAACATTTTTGCATAGTTTCCAAAAATTCGTGATTTGCTGTGTCCAAGGTCTGAATTGCGGTGTTCCAGTTCCGAATTTGAATTCTTTTAATTCGATTTTTAACTAATTTTTGCAAAGCGGTTGTAAAGCGACTTGAAAGCTGGATGTCGTCTCGATTGCCATTGTTTGCGGGCCCATCTTTCTAATTTTGATTAGGAGTTGTGTCCTTAATTCTTCGGGTGTGGTGTAAGCTGTTTTCGTGGTGAAGATGGTACTGACTACTGAGTCCATAAGCTGAGTAAATGGTTGCGGTAATGTTTTTTTGTTGTTTGTTCTATTTCGCCGTTGGTAGTAAGTGGTATTCTAGGATTAATCATAGCAGTGAGTAACTGCATCGAGTAACTGCATTCCAATCTGTTTGATGAATAGTTGGTAGGCGAGGTACAGGTAAATTATTAATTTCTCTTTTAAGGCAGGAATATGAGTCTAATTCCATATTTTCAAAGACAAAAAATTGAAAGCGTAAAAGAACTTTATAATTATGCAAAGAAGAGTAGTAACAAATCATGAATTTATGCCTATAACGTCAGGATACGTTACTTTGCATACTGTACGAAATTATCTACAAAGAAACTAACTTTCTAAATTTATAGCAGGCTGAGATCTTCTATGGTCATCATCCATCAGTCATTTTAAATGATAATTGACCATGCTAAGACGATATTTTTGCATTCTTGAATGATACGCACGCATACGAGTATGTAAGGAAAAATGATCTCATTTTTTTTAGAATCTTATATACAGAAAACGTTTACGATAAGATTTATTATACTTCGAAAGCACACATGGATACGTCTACGTTACTCAAGGTAAACTTGTGTTAGAACATTTGAAGTTATGCGAGCTCTTTTATTATGTTTTCCTTACAAATCGTAGTATCTAAATCAGCTTCAGATAAAACTTTGGTAAACTTTGTTCTTATATGGGTCAGTTTAGTAACTTTGGACCTCGGCCCGTGACGATTCGCCTTTAGCTGTTAAAATTCACAGCCATGACCCTGCCGGGACTCGAACCCGGGGACTTCGAGCCAAGTCAGCTTCAGAGAATCGAGACCGAAACACAAGAAGTCTAAAAGCTTGAAGCTTACTTCACGGAGCCACGATGATAAATCCAGAGATTAAGATTTTCTTGATCCAACTTTTTATGCTCATATAAAAGCACTATCCTTTTCTTAGTAATAGCTTCAAAACGATTCTCTATATTGATTTTTTATTTATTCTGATCCCAAAATTTGTCCAACATCAGCCTACCTTATTTTTCAACAGCAGTCGCGTAGGCTAAAAGAATAAAAATTGGAAGAGAAAGAGAAAATTAGCATGCATAAGAGAGAGACAGACAGACAGACAAACAGACCGACAGAGACAGAGTCTATGTAGAAGAGAGTCCATGTTGAACAGAATAACTGTAAGAAAACTGGAAGTAGTCTCCAGAGTACTATAACATTCTGTACGCAAACACTACTGTGAATTTCCGAAAGAAAAACCAAAGCACTTATTGCTTTGGATATCATCCTTACTCCCTCCTGGCCATCGTTCCCACCACTCACACATATCCACCTTCCTCAACCCACACCTTTATTGCAGCTAGTTTCTTCTTCTTCTTTTTTTATTCTGATAAAGAAAAAATCGAAAAGCTTGTAAAAACCTCGAAGGAAACGATGCGGGTGGAATTGAGCCTTTCGGAACACGACCTGTCAATCGATTTTTCAGTGCCTTCCAATCGCAATTCCGATATTGAACATGATATTGAGAGAATTCACGGAGAAAGAGAGGGATAGGGAGAGGATGTTTGGGTGTTACCCCACAAAAAATAACAATAAATGCTCCTGGAAAGAAGATGGAAAGAGACTAGCGTGAAATGTTGAATGAAATTCTGAAGACAAACCATATGAAGAGAGAGTTTTTCTGCCCTTCTTCTTTTGAAGCCACATTTTAACGATATTACTTTTTTATTATAATAAAAAAAGAACCTTTTTTCTTTCTCTTTCCAGTTTTAGAAAGACAAAATGTTTCTTACTGTCTTTCTGAAAGATTGTCACTAAAAAGAAAAGTCTTCACCTAAAATATCATAATGGAATTTATCGTTTGAGTCCACTCTGCGACAAGCGTTGTCTTAGATCTTTTTTTTTACTCTTTGACGAAGTCTTAAATAATAAAGGAAATGTAGAAATAAAAAAAAAAGAAATTAAAAAAGAGAAGAAACAGATCTCGCAGTGCAGTAGGCGGACGTGGAATTGATGAAAAAGAACGCCGGACGTTTAAATATTTTACTGATCTCGTTATGGAAGAGCCAAGTCAAGCCAATATTAAAATTCACATCAACGTCTCTATTTTAATATCGTCATTCTTTATTCTTTCGTCCCTTTCTTCTTCGTCTTCTTCTTCTTCTTCTTCTTTAGTCCCCACCTCCCTTTGTCTTCCACTTCTTTCTTTCGCTCTGCAGCCTTGTACCCTGCTTACAACAGAAGCATCTCAAAGATTTTTTGCTTTCGCTTACTCAGCCACCAATCTCCAATTCAGCCTACGGGTTTCCAATTCTTTATCTTACTTCTTCTTAAACGTCCAACGCACACCACACATACACACTCACACAAGCACCATGGATTCTAACATTGTTCGTGATCTTGCAACAGAGTCTTGTCTCCAAGAAACAGCGACGAATATTTGATCCACCAAACCCAAAATCTTTTCTGTTTTTTTTTTTTTTTTGTTTTATATATATTTTTAGACTACATTCTTTTTCCTCTTACCAATCCTCCCACGCAAACTTCCGATCAACAGATACCCTCATTCTGGCCACACCAATATCGTCCTCGTTCTTCTTGCGAACCACGCACAAGCATTTTTCTTTTTCCGCCGGCACTTTTTCATCTCCTGGTTTCAATATACCTTTTCTGGCAGAAATTAATATAGATCTCGTGCCGCGGATGCTGTAGCAACAATAGCAGCACTACTACTACTACTACTACTACTTTGAGTAAGAACGACCAAAATACTTCTCTCCTTCCCTATAGAGATCAAAATGTCATATTTTTTGGGGGAAAAAATTCTCGACTGACATTGAATAAGGAGATCGAGGGTCGACGTTTGATGCTCGCATCCTGTTGCCCGGTTACAGGAGAAAAATCATCTTCCATCTTCTGGTTCCTTCCTTTTCTTTTTCCCCCCTCCTTCATCTTCCTTTTTATTCCATGTTCTCTTTCCCGTCCGATATTCTTTCTGCTCTCCCTATACTTTTTCACTCACCATCTCATCATCCTAGCAAGACTTGTCATCGTCAGTTTTAAAGTAATAAAAAAAATAGCATAATGATAAATTGTGAGTCAGTTCGAGAGAGACAGAGTAACTACGTATATGGAATTTATCGTCATGGGTGAGTGGGTGGGTGGACTAGATGTAAGATCTGCTGATGTGATGAGAACAGGAATTAATATAATTATTGATGTATTTAAGAAAAATCAAATAAAAGTAATTTATTTGTCATCGTATGAATGAGGTCCCATGTAAGGAAGTTCTCAACATTGCTAACACTCTGTCAGTAGTGACAGATTCTTCATAGAAAGTTTTGCGCGCTCTCAGTTTTTGTCTTTTCTTCTTACAAGCATCAACATTGGTAGAGAAAGAAGAACAAGTGCGCATCTTCAAGTACCTGGGAATTATTAGAGGTGGAGATTTGAAATAAAGGGGAGAATGCTGTAGAGATGAAAAAACAGGCATTCACTAAGAAGAGACATATTTTCTTTGAACTCGTGAATAAAAAGAAAAGGAAAAGACAACAAATGTTTAGTATGGTGTATTGTGACACATAAAGCGGAAACATAAACTCTTAAAAGAGTGAAGAAAGAAAACTAAGAGGCTTCGAAATGTAGATATGAAGGGAAATGGAAAATATCAGCTGGATATAGATAATCTGCAATGAACAGAGCAGGCGAGAGAAGACCAATACTGGAGACAAAAAATAAGGATAAAAAGAGACCTGGTCACGTCACTAGTCACTCAGAGAAAGAGTTGCCATTAAAGTTATGGTTGAAGGTATCAGAGGAAGAGGAAGAAAATGGTTGCCACTTTATGAGAGTGGGCTTTGACAAAAGGAAAATAGTAAGATCAGGACATGGAGGAATTAAAATAGAAGTAGACGCCCAAACGTACCCCTACTTCGAAAATAAATTGAAGCCGAAAATGGCCGCCGCCCCGGTTGTACGTATCACGGTCCGCCATATTGCGTATGGAATAAAATTGAAGTATTGCATTCACAGACATGCAAATAATCAGATCATTCATTGTACTTTGCTGTGATATTTTAAATGGTAATAAGTTGTGTCGCTTTTGGATGCATAAACAGATACAATAAGAAGGGTTCCAAATGTCATATTTCACAGGTCAGTGTTAGAGAAAAACTTCTGTCGAGATATAAAATGTTGATATAAATTGATGGCATGGAGAGAATTAAAAGTGTTTTTCTATGCTTTTCATTATGCCGTCAATATGTTAACTCGAGAATTTAAAGAGAAGGATTACTGTTCTAATTTTTCTCATAGATTTTAAGTAATTACAAGAAAACTGACTAAAGGAAATGCCAGTAGTATTCATTATATTTCATGCACTTTGGGGAATTTTCCGTTATGCAGCTTTCGATGTTCACTGGAAGTTTTGGTTACTCTTTATGTTGAGCTATACAATATTTTATAAGCACTGACAAATTATCTGTGTATGTTTGTATTCTTTAACCATAATACCAAACCTTCACGTGTGAATTAAATGTGATTACAATTCAATAATGTGATTTATAGGGGGACCGTATCAATGTTTGACCAAATAAGGAATTTCAACTCTAAGCAAGAACTGACGTTTATATAATAGAAAAAAATATACGAAACAAAACCTAAGACCATGAAGAATAAGTCAAAGAAAAAGCAGCTCGCATTTATTTCATTTAACACGACAACAGACAAACATATTGCTGAAGGTGTAGTTGCACCAGTAGTTGACCAGTTGTAGTAGCCTATTGTGAACTACGGTTGTTGCAGTGTAGATCATTGATTCTGTTTACTGTAGGTTGTTCCTTGAACAACGAAGGAATGCAATAATTAATTATTTCATTGTACCTTCTACTCGATATGCACGGATATCTTATATTACTTATACTTCTGTCCTCTTATTGTGCGCTCTGCTCTCTTCCAGATACCCTTTACACTTGTTATTTGATTTTGAGGTTACTGTATTTCCTGATTGTACAGCATTTGGGGTCTACGCTATTAAACCTTATGGAAGTTTAAAACGTACTGTGTTTACTACTATATCCAATATAAACTATTATTACTGCTTGTCCCCCTTATTAGTCAACCACTGGCGACTGGTCCATTACTGGTACTGTCACCATGTAGCTTCGCATGTCATAGACCAGGTGAATGAGAGACTAAATTGTAACAAATTTTTTCGAAATGAATACTGGAACATATTTAACACTTTACGCTTTCTGAATCTTAGAAGCACTGTTATAAACATATGTATCCAGTATGTTAGTATGTTTACATGGTTCAATTGGTAAATTGTAATTTATGGCAGTCAAGAAATGTAAAAATTATAGCTATGGAGCTATTTAGATTCCCTTGCGGTTGGGCAGACACATGGAGTCTGTTAAACGTCTTATAATAAATATAAAGTGACTAACCCGTTTTCGCTAGTTCGACATTATGTCTAATATAATCTGTAGGCTTTTGATACTTGAAATATCTTCTAGCATGACAAAAGCTAATTTCAAGTGTGCAAGTGACCAATCAATGATACTGCAAAATTTAGTAAACTGCTCAGAGGGAAAATCTTGAACAGGTTCCAATTTTGAACTCCTGTATTACACCTTTGAACATTTCAAGTTAATCATTGTCACATTGCAAGGTGTCGGTAATGTTTCCTGCGGGTTCGTTGTGTTGCTTTCTTGTGGTTACGTAAAATACCAGAAAATATTTATGGGTTAATTTCTTCAGGAAAGCGGGAGAGTAATTCTTCATTACTACCACAAGTCATACCAACTTCATTTTTTTTCGAATTGTGTATAGACAGCTATTTGCGAAACAGTTATTTAAATAGCAAAAATAGATTTTTGTTGTTTATTAGGGACTTCAACTAATATTGTTTACTCCTTCGAGACTTGAAAGAGTGATTTTGAACTCATAAAGCTATGTCGGCCGCGTTCGCAGAATAATTCCTTAATGAGCACATCTACCTACGTGACCAGGAGTCCTACGCACTTAACGGCTACAAATGTCAATATTTTCATTGTGCAGTGTTTATTCTGCTAGATTTTTTTCATTCAACCACACCTGGAGTTAATTTAAACGTTGTCTAAAGACAAACGTAAGTATAATAGCATCTGTATGGTGTACATAAAACAACAGGGATTTCGTGGTTTTCTTCCATACGCAAGATGGCGGATGGCCGCACTGGACGATTGACGGGCGGCCATTTTCAGCTTCAAAATTTAGCAGCTTGGGCGTCTCCTTCTAATCTAATTCCTCCAAGGATCAGGATCAGTGGAAATGTTTAACAGGCTCTGAAGAACCTGCCGCTTTGTGCAGAACACTTAGAATGATGATAATGATGATGAATTTCAATGAGTTGTAAGGATTTCTTCTTCTTCACCTTATTTTCCCTCCAACCATACTTCCATTCCTTCACTCACCATTTTCATATTCATTCACCCTTTCAGAACATTTGTACCCAGCTGACTCTTTTCATTCTTCATATTTCCGTTTTGAAACTTTCTTATCTTCTTCCATCATTCCTTCCATATTCCCGCTTTAGACAACACAAGACTTCATACACTTAATCAGTCTTGTTTACAACTGTTTACTCATTTCTACACAATGTATGTTTTTTTTTGTTCTTCCTGAATCCCTTTCCCGCCATTTCTGATCTTCGTCCTTATTTCATTTTCACACTAAATATCTGCTTTTATAACAACTGGAAAAATATTAAATCTGAACCCCTTCTACTTTTTCTTCTTCAATTTTGTACTTTCTGTGGTATAGCTTGTTGCAATCAGAATTTCTTTTAATCTTATTCTTCAGAACATCTTCTTAAATTTTTCAATGTCTTATTACTTTATTCTCCGTTCTGTGTTCAGAAAAAAATCATAGAATCTGCTTTACTTTCCCTTGATCCAGTCACTATTTCATTAATCTGGTTCACATTTGTCCTCATCCAATATCCTTCATGTCTTTTTCTTAGATCTTCCAATCGCTTGTTTCTTGATTCTTTGTTCTTTGCCTTGAAGCATCACATGCTGTACTTTCTCTTTTTTCCAATTGTTATTCCTTTAATTTTCTATTCGTTTATCCTTATTCCATATTTTGTTCAACTTCTGAAATCTTCTATCGTAACATTTAATTACTTGATTCTTTAGTTCTCTCACAGATAACCACATCATCTGCGAAAATAATAAGTCGTAGATTTTTCTCTCTTTAACCATATTTCCTCTGCCATCTTTGAAATATATCTTTACAATGTCTCCTAAACGGGTATTAAGTATTGTGAGTGAGTGATAACATCCCTTTGTCCCTTCTTTATCTATTTCTGTAGCTACCTTCACAGGTACATAATCATTGAAGTATTTATAAAACAAAAGAACATATAGTTTGAGTTCAAAATCCTAGTCAAGACACACATTGTTTTTTATTTATAACATCAGTTACAAGTGGAAGCAGTTTAAAATATCAAGGTATATGTCAATATAATGAACTACTACTACTAAAACTGAAAATAAGGGCTCTGAAGATATGCTGAGGAAGCTGGAAGTAGTCCAAGGCATTGTTGAGCTGTGAAATGCCAACTGAAGTTCAGGTCTGGTATCATGTTTCAGTGTTTGATTTTTCCTCAGTGGAACATTCTAATGAATTGTTAGTGTCTTGTCAGCTCCTTAAATATATTTGTACAGATACAGCCTTAACAAGTGGATAAATAACTGACTAAAAGCCATTGAGAGCTAAAGCCTGGCAGACGATTTTTATTAAGTGACTTTATTGGTCATCAAACACCCTCGCTGCATTTTGTGGCAAATACTGTGCAAATTAAGTGGTAACGCTCGTTGCCTTGTAATCAAAGGGTCCTGGATCCGTTTCCCTGTGCAAATTAAGTGGTTTGGAATCCACGTTAACTGTAGGTCCCGTCTTTTGAACGTCATCTTCATCCGATGCAAGACAATACCAAACCACTATCGGTTCACCTTATTGATGGACCTTCGGGCCAAAACCTTCCTCAGACTAACACTCATCATCATCATCATCATCATCATCATGATCGATATAGATACAAGTAAGTACATGCTTATAATTCGTCGCTGAATTCGTCGACGAATTTATTATTGAAGATTCGTCACTTCGTGAAAACAGCGACGAATTATGTGATTATAAGGGATTTATTTTAAGATTATTGAGTAAATTCGTATTTGAAATTGAAAAGCAAATAGTACTTACATGCAATTACACAACATTACTCTGTATAAATTGTACAAACGAAATAAACAGTAATGTTGAACACTCACGTCAAAGAAGATGACCGTTGCCTGCATTTTATACTTATTATAATAAGTTACACAATATAGCAACACAAAACCTATATTAAATTTAGATTTAAAACAAACGATTTAGTATAGGCTGTGCACAGTGTTGCCAACTTGTGTAAATTTCTGACATTTTCTGTGAATTCGAGTGTACTTCAAAAAAATAACAATACTTTGTATATTAGAAATTGTTATTGTTTTCAGCCAGGATAATATTTCTATCCAAAACTGTCAAATAATTTGTAATAACTAGATTTAATACTCTCAAATTATCTTGTCATTTAAACAAAATGACAGAGTATTGCAACGTCGTGCAATTTTGTAAGGTTTAATTCAAGATACCTTTGCTTAAAACCATGTCTGAATAAAGCAGACATTTTTTTCCTCCTATCTTGTAATTTAATAGCTTTCCTCTCTGCTTTGTTCTTTATCTGATTTTACCTTCTACTCAAGCATCGAGTTTTCTTTAAGTACAAGATATACACTCAATATCACAAGCGCTTTGCTTAGCCTTAAATTCTCCTCCTCTTCTCTCTCTTCCTCTCTTTCAGTCTATATTTCCTTAATGGCTTGCGTTAAATCTGACCCATACAGATCCCCGGCCTATGTTAAAAGCTCATTTTATTGCGACTACATAAAATGTTCTTTCTTTTTGCTGCATTTAGGGTAAACGCATTTTAAATGACGTCAATATACGACAGCTCACCAATTAGATGTACAGGCGGCGTTGGTGCTGAGAAAGTCGTTATCCGCAACCCAAATTGAACACAGGTTTCACGAAAAGAGGTTATGCAAGGATATATATATATATATATATATATATATATATATATATATATATATAAAAGGAGAATTCGTAAAATGCAAGGAAAGACAGTCTTTCACAGTCCTCAAACAAGTGTTGCCACTATCACAAAATTAAAATACATCAATGTTCTACTTGCTAAATGTATGGACGAAAATTCTCTGAAATAGTGGCTGGAAGTTATTAAAATACAAAAATTGGCTATACGTTGTTACTTACCTCCATGTAGTGGCACATTTTTATTTGCTATCGTTTGATATTTTCCATGATGGCTTTAATTGTGTCTGTCGTTCTCTCTAACTCTCCATCGTTGTCTGTCTTATGTCTGTACGAGATACAAATCTACACCTTTTCATGTGTCTACACCAATGGGCCCTGCATTTGGGCCCGATCTCGACCCAATTTTATACCCATGCTGACCTGCTTAATCCGAAGCCAATAGAAAATCGGGTCGGCCTGTCCTGATCGGGTAGTAAGAAAATCGGGTGCCGAACCCAATCACACACTTTTCCAACCAGCCTGGTCTGATTTTAGTTCGACTTCGGATCGAGCCTTATGGTATGGATATAAAATCGGGCTTGCCCCGGGCGCAGATGGTGTCCGAATGCAGGGCTCTTCGCATTAGTCTTTTATTTGACAACAACCTTAAACTATATCTGCTCCCAGAATTTTCAAACTGAATATTATTTTTATTTCTCTGGTATTGTAGTCGGTTCTACGATAAATTTGGGTCTCAGAGTCCAACTTCGCGGGGTCGAAATCGAAGACGCAAAGTCCAAGTTGAGTGAAGACGAGCCTGAAGTCCCATTTGAAGTGAGGTCGCGTTCGAAATTCCATCGTGAATTTGAAATTGAGTGAGTTCGCAGTTGAAGTTTCATCATGAGTTTTGAAGTTAGGCTGAGGTCAAGGTTCAAGTCCCATCGTGAGGTCGATGTTGATTGAGCTCCATTTGAAGCTGAAGTTGAGTGAGTTCGAGGTTGAAGTTTTATTTTGTGATGAGGTTGAAGTTCCATCATGAGTATGAGATTAAGATAGGTTAAGGTTGAAGTACCATGATGGGGTCGAGTTTTAAGCTCCATCGTGAACTTAAGACTGACATTTTATTTTGAGATCCAAGTTGAGAGAATTTGAGGTTACATTTTATCTTGAAGTAGAAGTTGAAGCTTCCTCGTGAGGTTGAGGTTAAATGAGGTTGGGCCCAAAATGTACACCTACAGAGTTTGGAGTGGTGGAGTGAAGAGATAGGAACTAGAAATAGCGAAGTTATGTTGTTACCACTTTCCCCTCCCTCTCTGGGTGCCGTGTGTTGGCGAGTGCGACTACGGGACAGAGGTTCATTCCTTGGTCAGCGCAGAATTACTTCTAAGTCGGAAATGTTATTATCGTAGGTAGGATGGCTTCTTGGTCTACGCAGTCAGATAATGAGAGCGTATAACTAAAACGTATAAGTATTTATAGCAACGACTAATCCTTCTGTGTGCTGGTGAGCGCGGTTGTCAGATAAGCTTTTCAAATTACTAATAGATTAATCTAAAAAAGTTGCCGGCCGGGTACCGTGCGGTCTACGGTGGTAGGTCAACGACTCGAATGGCTCGGGTCCGAGTCCCGGCAGGGACATGGTGTGGATTTTAATGGCTAAAGGGCGAAGCGTGACGGGCCGAAGTCCAAAGTTACTAGACTGGCCCATATAACAAAATAAAGTTTACAAAAGTTTTATCTAAAAAGTTACCTAATATATCTTATGTGCTTATATGACCAACACGACAGTAATGTTGTTGGGGTTGCGTGTACGGAAGGATAAAATTGTTTCATCTGCTTACATAATTACATAATCTACGACAATTTGTTTAGAATAGATTCGATCTCGCAAGAACGTAAGCTTGTCAGCTAGTAATGAATAACACGAAAATACTTGGGTTTATTATCTCATTGTGTACAAGCTTCTGTACCAAATCTTTACAATCACTTTCTCTCTTAATTTTCTGATTTAATTAATGAAATCTGTGGAAAGGGTAGGTGAAGATGGGTGACCCATGCAAAATTATTGAAGTATACTTACTTAATTCCTCAGCACGGATTTATAATCAACGGATAAGAGACTCTATTATTTTTTGTATTATTTTTGTTAAACAAGATTTCTTTTAAAAAGGAGATTCTTAATGTTCTATTTCATTTTCTCATCTTTGGAACAACATTTAAAATCACAAGAACACTTACTCTGAAATCTACAGTCTGGAGCATTACGAAGTTATTTGTCAGTTTCTTGTGAGTTCAAGTACTCACTGTATAGGTGTCCATCCATTGACATTCAATATTATGTATGGCAACTTGTGGAACGTAACAGAAATGACAGTTTAGCAGAAAAACACACGTTTTAAACCACTTGTGATTCCCTTACAGTTTCAGTGTTAATACAATTTTTTATAATGATTTGAAAATATTGTAATGTCATGAAATCATAGGTGTGATCAGTCAATTGTTTCTTTCAGACAAATCACTCCTGTTCCTTTGATCTGAAGAAAAGATATGGAATTATATTCCATATATTAGTCCTTAAGAACTTTTCGGGGGCTATTTTTCTTGCTCTATGAGGTATTACTCCAAGACATCCCCCTGAAAGAAATACTGGAACTACATTCCTGAAGGGAAGTTCTCAACAGTTTCTACCAATGTATGCTCTTATAACTCTACGGACTTCTTTCACGTAAAATGTATCAAAATGTTGGGCATTCTTGCTTAATTAGACACATTCTGGTTTTATTAGATACCTTCTTGCTTTACTTGACCTTAATATTTAAAAAAAAATGTTATGTGTAACAACTAAAATTGTGCTACTGTAATCACATTACTGAAAAAAAAACGTTAAGTGCGATATTTGAAAAACATCATATAACCAGCGCATACCACTTAAAACAGCTCAGTGCAACAGTGATCCAAGCCCTTTCATGCTATAACGTAATGACAAATTATTTCATTTAGCACAGTACACTTCTTACTAAGAGATGCAATCGTTAAAAAAAAACTTCTTGTTTCGGTATTGTATGATTTTTTTACGGAAGCTGTGAGAAACTGGCGCTTTCCAATTTTGGATTTCGTTTCGATCTTTTATCTGAAGGAAGGGTCGGTCCACTTTTGGATGGAACCCTTTAATTGAATTGTGGTGAGGATAGGATAAGGAAGAAAGTCGGCCAGGGCAGGGTTTAGAGCTTTAAGACACATTCCAAGCATTAGGCTTTTATGGTTGAGCAAAAGCCCTGGTTAAACTGGCTGAATGAGCTTCCGCTGTGGTCGAACCCAGCACCTTCCTACTGCAAAGTCAACAAAGTTACGTCCACCTTTTGCGTTCTGTTTCGTACTCTTCTATACACAACCTTTAAACATTGTTTTACCTTATTGACGTCAAGAAAAGACATTTATCTTCTTTCTATATGCTTCTGTGATATTAGTAATTTTCATCATCAGCATCAATATTTTAGTATACTTAATACTAGACACTTCTACATTTACTCCTCTAATTTTAATGTTCCCTTACTCCAATCACCATGAACTTCCTTTCCTATATGCTTACAACATATCCTAACTCTATATGCAACCACGTCTATCAGCTTCGTTGTTTGGGTTGCATATAAGTAAGAATAAAATTGTTTCATTTCTCATCTCATGAAAAGACAAAAAAAAAGCTTATTTTTTTTTCTGTTTGGCTGTTTAATTGTTATACAAATGCACTGTTGAACCAAAATTCGTATGTCTTCCTCATCCGATCAAAGAAAAACTATAGATTAGGTTTCAACCCAAAATTTAGACTCTGAGAGCGGATACGAAATTCACTTAGTCTGATTTTATAATTATGTACAAAATGTGTACGAGAAGCGTATAACAATGTTATTGTGAAACAAAGAAGTGTGGAGAAAGTTTTCAGAAACCAGCATGACGTATACAAAATAAACTTGCGACACTTCTTGAATACATTTTTTACACATAAACTATTTTAGACAAAATGTGTTCTAAATGTATTTTAAGTCCAGTATTTTTACGATAAGTGGGTTATCAGTATTTTACAAGCTGTGTATTTTACAATATTGTAACCTTAACTGTATTTTATATAATTTCTACTATAAATGTATTTTGCAATAGTTTTTTTTATATTAAGTGTTTTTTACATATTTTTACAAGAAATGTATGTTACATTTTTATAAAAGTGTATTTTACATCAATTTTCAATAAATGTATTTTACAATATTTTTACAACAAATGCATTTTAAAGTGTTTCTACAATAAATGTACCCATCATCCTATCTTTTATACAACCCACACGTCAACTTCCTTACGATTGTTTCACTTACTTGTGTACCGAATGCCTGTCATATCACTAGTAGGCATACGTTTAGATAAGAGCCACCTTGTCTTCAAATCTTACATAACTTACTTTGCTTCTTCTTATTGTAAATGCAACTAGCATTCTACAGATTAGCAAATTGATCATGCGTTTAGTATGAAATGTGATTTCTTTAGATTTTGGAGAGACATCAGATAAACTTTTATTCATTAAAAATACAATGATAGAGAATTCAACAACATTTTGCATTAAATATCTGGCGATCAAGACACAGCTTTCTTCGTTAACAGTTACAAAACTTAACCTTACTTCATAACTTGTGCGCAAAGTGTGAATTAATTTAGTGACAATGTTTTAAACTTATAAACAAATACGAATAATAAAACTTAAATCATCACCAGATATATATATATAATTCACAGCTATATTCAATCCACTACTAGATGAGGCCTCTCCCAGAGAGAGGAATTGGTCTACTGATCCCACACTGACCAGACGTGTTGCGAAAGGAGAGCCGAAGCTCTCAGTGTGATCGCCACTGTCTTTTATTCACAGCAACTCTCCAATTGTATCGTGGGTGGGCACCGTTTCAGATTCTCTCGCTTTGGAAAAATCCCTTGGCAAAGCCGGGAATCGAATCCAGGACTCCACGATTAGCAGGACGGTCCTAATATACATATATAAATCACAGCCATATTCAATCCACTAGTGGATGAGGCCTCTCCCCGAAGGGCAGTTTGTCTACTGCTCCCACGCTGACTAGACGGGTTGGGAGAGGAGAGCCGAAGCTCTCACTGTGATCGCATATTTATATACTTAATTTTGATAAAAATTGCAATTTTAATTTTAATTGGTTCTAGGTGTCGTCGGATCGATCCCTGCTCATGCCATGTGGGCTTTATGGTGAACAAACACCGTGTGCATGGGTTTTCTCCGGGTGCTCCCGTTTCCTCCCACTTTCTTCATTCCACCAATTTATCCCATCATCATCCATACAGCCTGAGCCAAAGTTGACTAACGGCCTTAAAATAAATTCATTATGTGATTTAGGAAATATCCTGAAAGCTGTCAGGATGGGCGGCCTCTGGAATCGTTCCCAGGACCATTTGATTGCTAAGCCAATGCTCTATCAACTGAGCTACGGCGGCTCGGTTGCAAAAATTTTTAAATTCACTCAAGTTAACTGATCACAGTGCAATTATGGGTGGCTACAAATCGTGCACTTTTGTTAAGCTTTTATTCCATTGTGTAGACTGGACAGAGAAATCAGGACTCAGGCATTAAAAGGAATTGCATCGCAAAGGAAGCACTCCTGTGGTGAAAGGAATGGAGATGAGTTGTAAGGACGTTCTTCTAGTTGCCGTCGCCTTATCTGCCTGGTGAGACTAAGGAAAATCCTGGAAACAATAAAAAGTTTGTGAGGACGGCCAGTATCGGGTCTTGAACCTGCGTTGCTCTCCGGGCCCGTATGTAGTGGAGGGGGGCTAGGGGGACTCGGCTCTTTAAAATGTTCTTTGCTTCACATAAAATATACTTTTATGTGTAAATAGAATGTAAAATAATATACCGTGATCCGTGGCCATCCTTATGCAGTTTGTGGCTAGCGGTGGGACAATACTCTTCAGTTATCATTTGAAGCTCAAAATTATAGCCAGCAGGAGCTCAGTCAGTACCAGTCAAGCTTTCGTTTCATCCTAGAGAACTGGGAATGTAAATAGGGATCATTCAAGTAGGAATTATCTACGTGAAATGAAAAGAAACAGTGAAAATTTAAAGCTTTCTCAAAAGAGAAGTCCTTTTAGCCTTCAACAGCTAATAATGCTGGGAAGCCTTATGCGCCCGCTCTGTCCGTCTGTCGACAACTTTCAACTAAAAAACTACTGGGACCAGAAAGGTGGTTGAGGTGTCGTTGGAAAGATCTCGGCAACACGAGTTTAAAACCGTATCATTCATCCAGATTGCAGGGGCGGTTTCCGAATTTTGAGGGGACGAAACTTTGGAACTGCTGGGGCTAGGAAGGTAGTTATAGTGTCGTTGGAAAGGTCTGGGTGCAATTTTTCGAACGCAATATTGATCACATAAATAGGATGCTCGCTGCTGCAGCCTGGCGGTAGCTTATGTGCACAGTCGCCCGACTGGGCTCTGCCTCACTTAATTTAGTGTAGGTCTATGCGAAGAATTAAAAATGCCTAATATATTTTGTAAACTGTGAACAATAAACATGTTACTTCATTTTTGGAAATGCATGAAGCAGCTTTTAATTTTTAATGATAAGTTATTAAGTATATATCTTCGTCTTACAACTTAATTACAAACTTATTAGAACTGAGTTACAAATAATGCAGATTTATGCAGCAAAGTTAAAAAGAATTACTTTCCTCCCTTTTATTTGGATGACATGGAGCCCAACCTAATCATTTCCTCTTAATATAACGTTTTGGACATTATCAATTTTTGAAATACTTTTAACATAGCTGGCAACACTGTTAAATAGCATTTTGTCGGGTTGCAATATTTCAGTGAAAGTTGGTTGGAGAACGGGGGTTTAAAGCGAAGTAGAGTTGTTTTCCAAGTATGAGGGTGAGGAAGAGGAGGAAATTTGAGAGGGTTGGGGAGGTCTCTTGAAGGAGTTTTGTGCGAGAACTAAGAGGAACTCATCTAAAAGCCTGTGATTGGCTCCCGGGGTGTTTACACTTGGGCCATCTGGTGTCCGGTCTCCTAAGTTACGGAATGACAATAATTGCTCTGCACCGGATGCCTTCTTCCTCCATTTTAACCCTCCTTCTCTTCCTTCCCCCTCGCCCTCACAGTCTCGCCTTTTACTTAATTTAGACCGTAAACTTGTGAGACTCTCTTCTCGTTTATCGTAGAGGGCAGCTGCTATACAGGGGCCACGGCTGAAACGCCACCACCAACACACTTCTACTACTTCTATACCAACGTCCTCGACCAATTCTGAATTCCAGAATCCGTAGCCAAGCCTAGCTCTTTCCACTCATGTCTTCTCTTATAACATTCTAAAGAAAGGGGGGAAAAAAAGACTCCCCCCGCTTGAAGAGTTGAAGAAAACAACGCCTTTCTCCAAGGAATTTCAACTTCTAGAAGTGGGTTTAATATTATGAACTAACTCTCTCGCCACATCAAAACCTTATCTAAACGTTGCGACATTCTTTAAGTTCCCCGCTCTTTAGATCTCATTCCAAGTGGCCGTACTTTCTCCATGTGTTGGTCCCTCTACTTGTGTGTGTGTGTGTGTGTGTGTGTCTGAATGCGGTCGGTATCTCTAAAACTTTTCCTTTTCCCTTCCCACTCTCAAAAGACACTGACAGTTAAAATTACAAATACTACTAGCCAGGACTCTGTCTCTCTTTCGCTCTCTCTCTCTCTCTCTCATCTCATCCCATTCATTTCCTTGAAAGGAATTTTCATCCTTTAGTTTACTTAACATTCTTGCGTATATTAAATGTTCTTGGACAGCGCTGCTACTGCTACTCTCAGAATCATTATTAGTATTATTGTTGTTATTTGCAGGACAAAGAGAAGGGAAGTAATTAGTTTGGACGCCGAGCCAAAATACTTTTTTTTTCTTTTTAGTAAACACTATTAAATGCAGAGTTTTGTGCGACATTCCTTACTCACATAATCAGATATTAAATAAAGAAGACGTCTTTATTCTTTACACATCCACACACTAGGATTTTTTTTTATTACTTTCCTCTATACACGAATGCAAGGTTTCATTACAAAATCCCCACATCAGAGTAATAAAAAAAATATCTTTATTGATGAAGACTTGTTCTACAATTATGATTATCCCTTTCAAAATGCTTTTTGCAGAAACTACGCTTCGTTATTAACATCTTTTCCGCTTCTAGAAGCATTTCTTTCAGTTACTTACAGGAATTACGTATAAATGCGCCTGCGAATATATATATTTCTTTTATCTCTTCAGTGCTTGGAAACGCCAACTTTACACCCAGATTTTATCTAATTGTCTTTTCACACACGTAGCACAGGCCACTCCAGCTCGGTTCAACTAGTTTTGTCATAGCATGACTTCGCACTGGTTTGACTTTTTCCTGCTTGTTCTCACAGGACAAATAGTTTTAAGGTATCACCACTAGAGGGACGACATTTGCACACATTTTTTTTCTGTATTCCATGAATGACCGAAAGATTATTCAACGATTTTGCAAAAGTAATCCTTTCCAACCAATTGATATTTCATTAAGATAAGTTAAAGAAACACAGAGGACCGGTATATGTCAACATGACTCGGCTGTTCACACTGAGTTCCTTGATGATACGAAGAGTCGACGCGGATCAGACCATCATACTGAATACTACACAAGAAGTTGAATTATTTTTAATGCCCTTGGGCAACTTTGACTCACTGGGAGGATGATGGAAGAATTGGTGGAATGAAGAAAGTGGGAGGAAACGGGAGAACTCCGAGAAAATCCACACACACAGTGTTTGTCCACATGGCATTAACTGGGATCGAACCGAGAAACCTAAACACCAGATGCAAGCGCTCTCCTCCACGGAGTCACCGCGGCCTGTATAAGAAGTGTGGGTCACTACCAGTCCTCTAAAGAAAAGAAAAGGAAATAAAACAGCACGTTTCATACCCAAAACATTGTCCATTACACCACCACGGCACGGTCAATTCACTATATATTAATAGAATTTTACTCTCGCCTAGACACTTTCCCAGTTCGTCATTGCTAGTTACGAGGTCCAGGCACTTCACTACATGCGGAGATTTTTAATTGAGGAATTACTGCTATCGTGCAGCGGCTCAAAATGTTGATGAATAGTGTTCTATACAAAACTATTTCTTCGGTCCTTTCTTACTTCTTACAAAGAATATGATTTTGTCCCACGTTCCATCTGACCCCTTCGTCACTTACTCTTCTTTCTGTAACTGTCGTGCTATATATATATATATTGTTTTAAATTCTCATCCAGATTGCAGATAAATTCTCATCTCATCTAGTTTAGTTATTTTGGACTTAAAATGTTCCATTTGATGTAGAAACTCCAATCGTTTATGGGAACTAATAGGCCCGATTGACCATCGTACACTAATACACTCCAAGTCCGGATTGGCTGCGGATCACCATCACCAGATTCATTCGAATGTAATTTAAGCATGAAGACGTAATGGTTTCTAGGTGTGTGACGTGTCTAGAGATAACGTGCATGATTAAAGCTGTGCATTGCGATAGTGCGCGTGATTAAAGCTGTGTAAAGTAAAAATGTGCTTTATTAAAGCTGTGTAAAGTAAAAGCGTGCTTTATTAAAGCTATGTAAAGTAAAAACGTGCTTTGATTATAGCTGTGTAAAGTCAAAGCGTGGTTGATTAAGGCTGTGTAAAGGTAAAGCATGCTTTATTAAAGCTGTGTAAAGTTAAAGCGTGGTTGATTAAAGCTGTGCAAAGTAAATGAGTGTTTGTTTAAAGCCATGTAAAGTAAGTATGTGATTGATTAAAGCTGTGTAAAGTAAAA
>JAGDQP010000921.1:59210-107209 GCA_022664845.1 Lepisma saccharinum | reverse complement strand
GCCATGTAAAGTAAGTATGTGATTGATTAAAGCTGTGTAAAGTAAAAGCGTGCGTGATTAAATCTGTGTATAGCGATGGCAATAAGACCTTCATTTAAGAATAAATAAAAGTCATCTGATTTTTAGGCGTGCTGTATATTACAATGGAAGAGTAGAATTTAGAAATACCTATAATTATTTAAATTAATGAATATAAAAACTATTAATTAAACTTAATTCGCCTATTATGACTGCAATAATTATTTTTCAATATCCGAAAAAAAAAATGAAAAAATATTGCTTTTTACCAGAAGCGTGAAATATTACTTTAAGAGTGTTAATTTCTTGAAACATAGCTTGATAAAGAAACTAGGTATTTTTTGTTTTTAAAGAAAACCCCTGCTTATTTCGTTGGTGGTTCTGAGATTGGAGCGAAGCAATCTGTCAAAGTGACGCTTGCGAACCACAGGATTGGTAATGGAAAGTAGAAAGAAAGTATTTAGGTAGAGGGTGGGAAAGTGGATGTCATCAAGATTGTGCCCCCTTTTCCTCATAGGGTCTCCCCCTCCTCACGCTTACTGTTGTTAAGACATAGAACTTGTCAACCGCTTGCAAGCCCGCAACATGTCCTTGTTCGTTGGGTCACAGATGTGCTAGGATGAAGAACCTAAGATTGCGGGTTTCTGAGACTCATGTTTGCGGCCAATGTGCCTGGAATGGGAAGCGAGATTAATTCCAGAAGCCTCTCTTGTGGAAAAGGCTATCGAAGCTGTACCCAGCCACCCACTTACCAATTCTCCATCTTGTAGTCACTTTACACTAGTTTCTTCTGCCTCTGAAGAAAATATCTTCTTCCTCTCTCCGTCCTTACCCTCTCTGCCTCTTCCTCTTTTGGCAAGTTATTTGCAGTCAGAGGGTGGATACCCTTCCACTAAAACAAGCCACTATACCTTATTTCAGGCTGTCGCTATTAAACTTGCAGATTTGTCCTATACGTTGACAACAAACACAAAGCCCAAATTGTTCTCAGAGTCATCTAGTGTTTTGTATTGTAGACGTCTTTTGCACAATGCACTAACAGGAAAAGAAAAGCAGAAAATAGGAAGAAGAAAAAAATAACTATTCATCTTAACATTCATTGTTCACTCAAATCCGTAGAACAGACTTGAACAGATCTTATTTTTAAATTTCTACGAAGGAATACCTTTCAAACTTTGGTTGACAAACAAAAGGGGTTTTTCGTTGTGGAAACTTTCGGAACAGTTACACAAAAGGGTTAACGTTTTTAGTTTCCTCTCAATTAAATTAAAAAATATGAATAGAATAAAGTTTGCATATAAAGTACAGTATAACAAAAGTATGTAAAATTACATCGTATTACAGAATAGGTCTATCATTAAGATTCCACAAGATTAACGTTGTAAGTAGAAGTACTTTCAATAATACATTTATAAAATGATGGATACTTCAATAATTTAGTAAGAAATACGATTTTTTTCTTTTTACTTTGTGGGTCAAGTAATTATTCTGGTTCTAAATTCCACGTTTCAAAAAATAAATCAAAATATCAAAGAACGTGTAATGAAATGCATAGCAGATATTATAGTTATAGACAAACCTTTTATAAATACGGTTCAAAATTAATAATGTCCCAAGTGTTTACTTGGGATACAATTGATACACTGCTTTAATGCTTTTTGTAAACAGCTTTTCCTGAAGTTCTGTTAGTCATGGGCTCAACAGGTGGTGCAAGTAATGTGTTTAAGAAGCGCGGTGAGATCTTTGTGCCTTTCTGAAGGTGTTTTGCGAACGCTTTTGTGCATTTAGATACATAGATAGATTTATTGTGTTTGATTTCTTAATTATGACCTTTAGGCATCTATGACTCAGGCCGGGGTAGGATAGGGAATGCGGGAAGGAGCCAACCAGGTCCTAAGTTCAAAGTATCATCCCGGGATATACCTGGTGTGACTGAGGAAAACCCTGCAAATCTCAGTCAGCATTATTGACCTCTGGACCTCTTGAATATGAATCCAAGGCTCTAACAATTGAGCAATGCCGCTAGGTATACATGTATAGAGAGATAACGAAATAATAATAAGTTGATGTTCTACAGAGCTTGGTTGAAGCCTATCATTAAGATAACATCCACGTTTCCAATTTTTATATTATTTCCTTGGTTTAAAGGGTGTATAAAGTACATTGATTGTCAAATTATTTACAGAAAGTGGTAGTTTTGGTTGTGAAATTGTTTATAGGAAGAGGTCAAGATTGAGGTGCGCGAAATATATTTTGAAAATATGAAAAAAAAACTGTACTCTGTAGCACTGTGTATAATTATTACTCTTTATCGACATCAATGGATTTGGTGCAGTGGCAGCGTAAGCCAAACTGAGGCCCGGGGGCAAGTGAACTTGATTGAAGTTCTTTCACTCACACTATCGTCAGCGCAGACTGTTACTATTGGCTATAATATCTTACTTCCCCGTTATTCCGAACCCCGCGGGAAATAGGGGTCTAACGAGGGAATCACTAACGAAGAAAGAGAACTTCTCATTCACTCGCTATAACCTATGCATAAAAATGAATATTGAGATTTTGAAGAGGCATGCTTTTGAACCATCTGACTACAGCCAATCGCACAAGTAAGAGTCCTGAGATGGCTTAGTTATTGCATCACTGATCACCAGGGAGGTGCTCTACTGATTTACCTTAAGAACCGAATATCCGCGTGTGTCGGCGACCGGCACATAGTGCGGCGAAAACCACCAATACTGTCTAAACACTGAAGAAATAGTTGGATCTAGGTCAGGATCTAACTGCTTCACATTCACGCACTATACGGAATATAGCATGTTTTATCTTGACGAAAGTGCTAGAAATACAGCTGCTTAACGGATTGCTTATATAACAGGATATTTCTTCATAAGTTCGGCTATCGTGAGGTAAATTAAGTGGGTTAATGAGGTCTCCCCAGGTACAAAACAGACAGTGTTTCTTCCAGAAGATTTTATTTGGGCGCACTCATAAATTATAAATAATGCATATTGACTCTAATGTGCTAAAATAAAACAACAATAGGCCCTAATGTTCTTTAACAATATGTTGTAATTCCTTAGTTATCCTCAAAATAACATGAACAATATGTGCTATTATATACGTATGTCAGTATACGTATGAGTAATACAAGAGTTAACACTATTAATAAAACGCAACAAACGTACTTCAAAGCATGCCAAAATAAACGCAACAAAAAATGTGGGACTAGTTCTCTTGTATAGATATGTGAAAAACAGAGAGACTAGAAATTATCTTTCCAGGCGTCCATTTCCAAACGGATCCTTGTCCATGCACCATAAATGTTAGGAAATTAACGCGAACACTTGTTATACACTTCTACTTTTTTAACACCAGAGAAAATGTGCAGGTATGAATATCTTAGATATAGTTGGAGAAGGTATTAGTATGCCAATAGTTTACTTTTTGAAAATTATATTGGAAACTATAAAATTATATACAACTTCTGATGTTAATTATATTTCTATCCTTTACTTTCTTACGAAATTCAATGGATTTGAAGACTTTCGGCATCGCAAAATCATAATAATGTCATCGAACGTGATAAAACGAACTCAACAATGCCAATATTTTAATTTCAAAATATTTGCAGAAGGCCTCATTTGGAAATGGACACCTCACTTGTACCTTCTGTAGTAATATTTCAGGTACGCGCGCAGCTAGGAAAATGCTTAATTTATATATTTTTTGTAATAAAATGTCTGACACGTTACGCATTAGTAAATTGTAGAAAATTTTCTAATTTATTCACAAGACCTCAGGCTTATCAGCCTCAGGAGTGCAATCATCATTTCTGAAAGGTTGCGGAGGTAGGAACACATGGCTTATATGATCTTCTGAACCTTAAAAGTCAGAGCGTGGGTCCCATTTCCACCCCATTCCTCTAATGAGTCTAATCCATCACTCTTGCACATCAGCTCCCACTCCACACCATTCCACTATTTCGTTAATATTGGTAACCAGTCTTTCTCTTCTCCGATATATTTCATTCACAAAAGGTGCGGATTCGATATGCATCATAGCCAAGTATTTATGCACCAACTCTTTTTATTTTCACGTTTGGAGAGGTTTTAAGCAGAAAGTTGCAACTAGTGGCAGCTAAATCTTGGATGTCCTGAAAATATTTATCCTAAACTTTCTATTGACAAAAAATCAGAGCTTGGCCTTATTTAGCTTTTTTGTGGCTCTCGATGAATTTGGAAAAATCATCCAAAATTTTACATTAGTTTTTCGATGTACAATATTACAAAAGCATATATAGCTCTCAACTACATTAAAGATATGATTCCACTAAATACTCCTTGTCAGCAGTACTTAAATCGCTTGAACATCAAGGTATCGAAAGTGCATACATCAAATTACTGCGAAACATTTATTCGACTGCCACATCTGTCATTAGACTACATCAAGAAAGTGAAAAATTTAAAGTTAGAAAGGGGGTAAGGCAAGGAGATTCAATTTCCCCAAAACTGTTTTCAGCGGTCCTGGAGAGAGTTTTCCAAAATTTAAACTGGGATGAAGTTAGAATTAAAATTAATGGCGAATATCTTCATCACCTACGGTTTGCTGATGATATAGTCCTGTTTGCTTCAAATGCGGAAGAACTACAAACCAGAATGGAAGAACTGAGTAATGAGAGTTCGAAAATAGGCCTTAAAGTGAATTTAAGTAAAACAAAGGTCATATACAATCAACATGCTGCAAAAAGGGAAATAAAGATTAGCGGAGAGACAATAGGCATAGTTGATTAGTATGTTTATCTAGGCCAGCTCAAAACATCGAGTGCCAAGTTGACTGATGAAATAAATAGAAGATGCAAAATGGTGGAATTCCTTTGGAAGATTACACTTTATTTTCAAAAGCAAACTTCCAAGATGTCTGAAGCGTAAAGTTTATAATTAATGTGTCTTACCTCTGATGATGTACAGCTTTGGAACTTGGACATTTAATGCGCAAACAACTCAAAGATTGAGATTCACACAAAGTGCAATGGAGAGATGCATGCTAGGAATAACCAGGAGGGACAGGAAGAGAAATGAATGGATTCGCGCACAAAGGTAGAGGATGTAATCAAGACTGCGTAGAAGTTGAAGTGGAGATGGACCGGTCACATAACTACACGAAGAGATGGAAGGTGGACGACAAATGTACTACAGTGGATTCCTAGAGAAAAGAAACGACCGAGACGACGTCCAAATGTAAGATGGGTAGATGAAATCAAGCGTTTTTCAGGAGCTACATGGATGAGGATAACAACAGACCGAGATATGTGGAAAGAAAAGGGAGAGGTCTTCATCCAGCAGTGGATAGAAAACGGCTGAATATGATATATATATATATATTCACTATTCTGCTATTCACCACTTTTAGGCAATTATACAGAAGCTCTGTTTCTTTCTTTCTTTTTCAAAAAGTCTTGCTATCGTCAATGATTTTATTGCAAATGTCTCTTCTTAGGCACTGTTAAATATGCAATACACTCAGTATTTATAATTGTGATGTACAATGTGTGCAATATTTCTGCTTGGAAGTTCGTCAGCGATGTTCCAGTCTTCTAGCAATGTCTCAGGAACATCATAATTAAAATTTTATGTCGAAACTATATCATCTCAGTTTGATGGTGTAAGTGTGACGGCATACAATGGCTTGTAAAACTCATCTCTTCTTAATTAGCGTCCTGTGTAGAGAAAGAATCGATAACAAGCATTTGCACATACTACATCTTACACTTATTACAACATCAATAACATTTGTCATGGTTATTGGATCTGTATGCAAGATTATTTATTTAAATGCTGACAAAATTACAAGGAACGAGAACGATCTAATACATTTTATTAACGTGCACAATTAACTATGTTTCCGAGTACCTCCGTATTGGGGGTCTCACACCTTACTAAAAGCCACCATGTATGGAGACGCATCATGTCACATTTGAAACATCGCTATATGAACTACTCATTAGTACAAGAGACTTTTCCCTCTGAATGGGGTTAACCCGCGGATCAACGACTATATGGCATGTTCATCACCATGGGTGACGTCAGAGTGGAGAAAAATAGAAGGGATTCGAGAGGATACCGTCTTTTGACTAACCTTTTACTCACCTTTTAGTGTATGTATCTACGTATGAGCATCTCTCTCTCTCTCTCTCTCTCTCTCTCTGTATGCGTGTGTGTGAGTGAGTGAGTGTCGTCATCATCATCATCAGAGTGCAAGGAAGCGAACATCCCTCCCTTGTGAGCAGCACGGCAGCCTTGCGTTTCTTTTCCCCTTCTTCATTCGCCCTCAGTCTTCAAGTCCCTTTCCACCCTCGCCTCGCGGTCTGCAAAGTCTGCGGTCACCAAGAGAGAGAGAAGAGTGGGGGTGGGGGGAACAGGAGATCGTTACCGAAAGCTCCGCCATTTTCTTCCACCTTGCCGAGCTTGTTTAGTGTTTGAGCAAAAGGACGGGAACGCAGAGGAAGAGAAAGAAGAGGGTTGTTAGCAGCCTATACCACTAGATGGCAACGAAGACGTATCTAAGGGCGAAAGAAGAAGAAGAAGAAGAAGAAAGTGGTTAACTCCCACTGACGGCTCCGCCCTGGAGCCATGTTCCAGACCCTTGTACAGGTACCCCTATGGTCTCTGGTGTTAAATGTAGAAGCACAAAATATTAGCTTCAGTAATTAATTTAAATACACCCGGGTGGCAATCATTTCGCTCTAGGTCGGTCGTGGATACTATTTCTGTGTCTCTTCCCATGGTATATCAAAATTAACATCAACAGTCAATGGAGAGAGAGAGAGAAACGCAAATCGATGATGCTTCTCGAAACCCCTGAGGCTAATTTTTAGCCCTTCGATGTTTCTCGTTCAACTAAATTCACTTCAGGCAACAAGTATCGATTTCTGATTACCTGATATGAAAAACAAAAACTAATTGCAACAATGCACAAAACACCCTCAGGACTTTTAATCACAAATTGTATTGATAGTTTACTTATACAGAAGCACCGTTGTTCGTAAATATTTTCCAAATTTTATTGCTCATATTGTTAATATTAGAAAAAAAAAATCCGATCAGGATAATATGCAACATGTAGGTTACGAAGAGAGAAATTTTAATCTTAAGTACATCTTTTTATATATATTATGAAGAACTTTCAGAAGATGAACCATACAGCAAAATATAACGGAAATAAACTTGATATGATACCTACAAGCATTAATTAATATGGCATGTTAAAATATTAACACTACTGCCATCTAACGGGAGGAAATAGAGGCTGAAAGTATTACAATACTCAAAGGTAGTGGAATTATCAGGGCTATTAAAAGCATTAGTTGAAAAGAACTTTCTGTATAACAGAAGCGTTACTGGATAGATACATGTATATCACAGAGCAATCGCGATTTGCTTGAATTTTATGCATATATATTTAAATATTCATATGTGGAAAAGTGCGAATACATGTTAGATAACAGGTGTAGATCCTATATTAAGAAAATGATCTGAGTTTCAAGAAGACCCAAGAAACTATTTTTCCTTTCTCAATTCCTTTCTGTCTGTCCGTCCGTGATGAACGATAGCGCCTGAACGGAAGCAGATAGAGAGAATCTGACTTCAGATTGCAATATATACACTCGATCTTGGGAATGTCCCTTAAGGAAAGGAACTTGTTCAAAGTCAGTACAATCTTAGAGTCAAGTTCCAAGTCCTGAATTGAAAAAGTAATGTATTATGTTACAAGTTCCTCTAAGGAAAGAATTTACCCACATTCCGGAAAAAAAAGTTCGTTTATTTTTCTTAAAAAGGAATTTTTATCTACGTATCAGTCAGAAAAGGTGAATCATTGTTAAACCGTGGTAGGGCGCTCATTTCTCGAGCTTAGGGTCCTCGGTTCCATCCCAGCTCATGTCATGTGGACTTTGTGGTGGACAAACACCACGTGCGTCGGTTCTCCCGTTTCCTCCTACTTTCTTCATTCCACCAATTCTTCTATCTTCATTCATAGGACCTGAGCTAAAGTTGCCTAAAGGCCTTAAATAAAATTAAAATTGCAGAATTTCGACATTGTACCCCACGGCTTTTGTTATTTTTTCTATTACAAATGCAAGAATTGGGGAATAAAGCTAATAATGATAATATACATATTTCCTTCATTTTGTTATTATTTTCATTGCAACATGCTTTGGTTAAACATGGTATGGCATCAGTCTTTTTTTTAATAGAATGAAACGGATATTGCGTTTTATCATAAAAATATATTATAAACATATCCACTGAACCCTTAGGCATTGGCACTTGTAAAATAATCACAGTGACGTTCATGTTTGGAAAATGACGTTCAATAGATGACTACAATTTCGATGCTGACACTCTGACAATCTGCACTGAAAATCGTGCATGCTACGTTTCTGATTTCAATACGGATGTTGTTTTTCAGCTAATGAAGCTAGAGAGTTGAAACTTTCAGAAAAGAAAGTTCATAACTAACTGAAGAGTTCTATCCGTGCCGATTTGTCATTTTCTTTCTTGTTCATTGTTAAAAGAGCTTCAATGTTATAGGCATAACAACAATGAAATGATTTCAACAATGAACAAGAAAGAAAATGTCAAATCGGCACGGATAGAACTCTTGAATTAGTTATGAACTTTCTTTTCTGAAAGTTTGAACTCTCTAGGCTTGAATTTGTAGGAGCAGCATTGAAATTTCGTGCGACGATAAAAATTCATTAGACATAACGGAAATAGTTCTGCCATCTCTTGTCGGAGATCTTGACTTTACATTACAAATGCTAAGTACTTGCTCATCTCAATTTTGTAGGCATCGCTAAAGATGAATATGGCCTAGTAGGAATCTAATTTGTTGTATCTTGCATTTCAGTGGACATTACTAGTCAAACACTTGCTGGATACCTAATATTAAAAAGAAAAAGATATTTGAATGAACATACTAAACTTTAATATGTTGAGTATACGATTAATTTTGTCTATGATTGAATATTTAGCAAAAGGATTGTCGAACTGCATGCAGTACAAGCGTAGTTGAATATTGAAATTGTACAATGAACAGAATAACCAGTGTTTGTACTTCAAACAATTGACGAATTAATGAGAAAATGTAAGTAGGATATCATCATAATACTGTGTGATCTTTAGTTTACTTATTTTCTAATAATTTCATTATACTCTGATAATTAATCATTAATCATTACATTTCTTTATTTATTTTCAGATAACATTGAACAAATGAAACGCCAGTGCATTCATCAATTTGAAAACAAGATCACACTGAAAGAAATACAAGGTGCTTTGTTATTTGAAAGAATTTATTTTAACTTTACTTAGAACTGAATTTAAGAAAGGTAGAAATGTGAGAATTCTGAAAATGAATACACAATAACTTGTAAAATTCCAACACAAAATCAACCGCTGTACATTGTTACAAGAAGATTACTTAAATTTAAAATTGTATCTCTGTTGCACGATGTTGCTAACATACATGAATACCCCGTTGTTGTAAAAAGAAAGAAAAATCTTTCTTCAATGACATTCTTGAGCTGTAACCCATATAACATAATTAAATGTTCCCTACAATCCACATATTAAACAAAAGAAAGACCTTACCCCTAAATTGACTGAACAAATCAGAAAATACCTTAAATTACTGTCTTTAAAATCAAAGTAAGTTCTTTCTAGATATACCTGCAAGAGTCACAAAGTATATTCTGTACGAAAGAGAGTATCTCGTGTTTTCAACAACCTACAAAATTTACATATTCAGAAAGAAGCCAGGAATGCTTGAACGTGGTGTGTAGTGCCTGATATTTAAGCTCATGGATATTTCTACAGGTGTTTTTAAAATTATAATTTGTACTAACCTTATGAATACTTACGTTACTACCTAGTTAAACTATTTTATCTACAATTGCTACTCTCAAACATTGTGCCATTGATTGTCAAAGGTTTTAAGGTGAATTAGTGTATCTTAAATTTTTAAATCATCTACTACCAGGGACATCTATGGTGCTGCATTAAAAAATTGTTTTAAGTTGCTAGATTGAGCTATTCATAAAAAATAGTATCGAATAGAAGTTAAATTAGTGAAAAGTAGAATCTTATTATGATGACGTTGAGCAGCAGCAGAGAAAATTATAGTTAGGACCGTCGACTCTTAACAGATTTCAATTTTTCTCGTGTAATAATTAAATTAGTTAATTTTTTTTTCATAATACTATTATTATGAAGGGTCGACGCTAGATGGATGATTCTTCTTATCGTCTTCAAGTCAAAAAGCTTTGTTCTTAGACTTTATTCTTGCAATTGATCCCCAAAACATCAACTTTAACCATTACAAGGCAATGACAAACGATGATAGACCTTGATCAGGAAGATTTGGTTCACAAACATTTTTCTCTTCTAAATTCTTGTGGTCAAATTTACATGAAATATTACATTAAAAAAATGATAAAAGTGAGTAACACTATATCACCTTTCGTATTTTGCAGCTTTTAGTTTCAACAACAAAGCTATTTTTAATTCATTCACACGCAGAAACCGCTATTGTTCAATCCTCTACGAAGTATTAGTATATTTTTTGTTGTACTTCGTGTATAGAAATCATATTTCAAGCATTTAAAACATTTTAATCAAAGCAAATCCAAGAAGCTAATAATTCAATCTAAATTCCAACCACAGGGTCCAATGAGCAACCATTATGATTTCTTAAAATACCAATCAGGTTCATAGCTAACAAAGGATAAAAATCAACCAGACAAACGATCTGTCAAAGATTTATATATATAGAAAGACAGAGGAGGAAATAATAATGAGGACATTTAAACATGTTTTTGGCAGCAAAAGGAAGAAATTGGTGTTTGATATGTTCTGCTGAAGCACATTAAGAAGGAGGAGAAGACTTTCTCAAGCAAACGAGATTGTCATGAAGAAATCTATTTTAGGGAAAATCGGTGTTTGGTAGAAATGTTCAGGAAGCTCTGTTATTTCATCTCGTTCATAATCGTAATGCAGAATGGAGCTTGGCAGCAGCGAAATCCTCCCCCCACAAAACTCAAGAAGGAGAGAGAGAGAGATGACTTCTTGACTCCCACCCTTCTTACTACTACTCGACCAGATCCCGTCCTTTCTTACTTTACAGAAGAACAAAAAAATACATCTTCAGACACCGGGAATTAATTAGTACAGTCGTATTAGCACAAATAATAGAGAACTTTCTTCATCGTCAGGTACACTTGTAATAGTGGTGGTGGTAGTGTGGGATAAAATCCACGCGAATAGAAGAAAGGAGGAAAAGGAAGAGACGATATGATGATGATTTTGGAAGCAAAAGAGGCTTGTCAGCGGAGTGATATATGCTGAAGTGATAAACCCCGTTCTCTTGTCTTGTGGTCGACATCATCAATGTCAGACTCCTTAGTTCGACTCATCTCTTAATGGGGAAAGAGACCTCGAGAAGGAAAAAGAGAGGTACCAAGAAGAACTATTGCCTTGCTTTGCTCTCATCTCCTACTTTATCAACGTCCTTTTTTTCTACTTTCTTTCTTGCCTTGCAGTTTCTTCATTCGCAGCTACAGAACGAAAGAGAGAGAGAGAGAAAACTCCGCTCTAGTACTGATCCTTCTCTTGTTTTTTGGTCCGTTCATCTCGAAAGGCATCTATCCCATCGAGAAGTCGGCCAAGAAGATATATTTTTCTTTTAACCTTTTCGAACGAAAAAGCAGTCAGCGATGAGACAGAAAGAGCGAGGTAGGTGGGTAAGTAACGGGAGGAAAGGGCTGGTGAAAAAGCAAAGAGGGGGTTGGTAAAAGAGGTATCTGGTAATGACGTTGGAGACGCCTCAACGATTTCGGGGTCCTTGGGAAACAAGTCCACCGCAAAACTTCAGAGTCTTCGTCTTCTTCTACTACTCTCATCGAATCCTCCTCTTCCTCTACGTACGCGTCTTCTTCTTCGTCGTTGAACGTACTGAGTGCAAGAGGATGAGAACTGGAGATGCCGTGCACTCTTCGATTAGCGAACACCACCAAAAGAAGTAAAGGAAGAGAGAGGGAGAGAGAGAGAAGAAATAGCTAGATCTTTCAAACATGTCATCGAATATTAAAACGTGTTCCGACAGTTTTCCTTACTTGCAGCCAAAACTCACCCCCTACTGACTAAGAACTCACCGCTAGAGGACTCTCCTGTCTTTTCCTTCGCCATAACGAAATAAGCGTAGTTAAGTAATTGAACTCTCTCTCTCTCTCCTTTCTCCTGGATAATCTCAGGCAGAAGGAAAATTCGCTCTCTCAGAATTCTTAAACTTTTTTTTGCTATTTTTTTCACCCTTCTCCCGAATTTTTGTCTTAAGGTCGTGTTCGCTTGATATGGTGCTCCAAGATCAGGTAGAGAGATGGGGAAGCGGAAACTTCGGTCGGTCGGTTGATGGTACACGCGGGTGAAGTAGCAGATAGGCAGGTATCTCACGCGTATAGGTGCTCAGTGACATGAAACGAAAGGCTTCATCACACACAGAGAGATTTTTTTTTGGACGGATATCGAGGAAAGAAAAAGAATTCGTTTTCCATAAAGAATTCAGTATAGAATGGATGAGAAAAGAAAGAATAGAAACTTGGATGAAGAGGGACGTTCGTTGGGTTTTAAATGCAATTACGTTTCCCCGAAAGGTAAACAAAGGAATGAAACCAAATAAGAAATCAGTAGGCTGAAGGAAGCTTCTTTTACATGACATGTTTCTCTAATAGTAAATTCAGTGTATGTAGAGTATGGACTCTCTTTTGTTTAATCCCACTACCTGGCCATATTTGGTACACGCTTTTCTGTTCACGCACAGAAGCTACACAAACTACAGATTCTTTTATAAACAATCACAATTAAACTTTCTTTGAAGCAGCGTGCCAGCACAACTGTATCATCATCCAGTGGGTTGAATTTGCACAATGATAAATTATTTTGATTTAACATCAAATAATTATTGTTTCCATAATAATCACCTCTTTCCGGTTTAAGAAAATATGTTTTATAAAAGTTAATCATATAACTACTTTCAGAACCATTAATGTAATCATTATTTCATAACAATACATGAAACTGTAATTTAATACGACTTTAAATTTACGGTCCTTGCTGTAAATAACAAAACAAATCTTTTAATTATTCTAACGAGAGTTAAATTAAGAGAACAACGCTCTTCTAAACTATAATTTATTTATTTATTTCAACTGTAACAGTGAATTTAACCGTAAATTGCACGATTACTTCTATCAAATATAGCTGAAATTGAGTAAGAATATTGAGATTGAAATGATATAATGAACATCAAATTAAAACACCAGCCTAGTGGAAAAAAATTGAATTAATGAGGCTAAGACAAACATATTTATTACGAGAATAATTCAAAGCATAGATGTCGCTGAGAAAAACTGAGTTCATATTGCACAGAAAGGATCTATCGTTTAACAATTATAACTGTAGTAATTATATTTATTTTAACAGTTTAAAAGAGTTCATTATAAAACGTTGTTTATTTATTTATTAAACTCCGAATACAGTTCAGAGACCAATTTGTATTGGAGACATAACAACAGCAATAACAAGAAAAGAAAAGAAAGGATGGGAGGAAAGTAACGGTTCCATCATCATTAAACAAGGTACCATCCTAGAAACTATGTAGTCAATATTAATGATTTATGCATATTTAAATATATTTATTAACTCTGTATTACGTTCATTACGTATGGGAAAAAGATTAATATTTCATCAGTATATCTTAGTTCAATAATTGTCTCCATGTAACTAATACGTTTCAAATTATGTAAGTAAACGGAAAAGTGGTATTGAATAGCATGGTCTCGAGAAAACAGAGAGTAAAAAAAATGAAAGGTTCGTTCCTTACGATCAAGTTAGGACCATATATCATTTCTGCAGTACGTGAGGCTAGTGTCAAGTTACGAATACTCATTGGACATTTTTCTCTGGAAAAACGTGTCTGGGCACGGCTGTAGCCAAAAATCTATCATCCCGATGGAAAGAGGAGCAGACTCACACACAGAGAGAGAGAGAGAGACCGAACGCCAGTTGAGACTGGGCTCTAAATTACCGGTCACGCCTTTTCCTTTGCATTAATGAGTTTGAAGGGCAAAATGTTTGAGACACCATCTGTTCTCTTTAAATTGTTAATTACCCGCAATTAGGATGTAATCATTTACACTGATGAGCCATGCTCTGACGTCGTAAATAATGCAAGAATGTCGCTTATTTTTTTTTTCCTTTACACCACAAAAAAAATATAATTTCTTGTGGTCTGTTGCTTACAAGTTAACGCAAGGAATAAATATTAAGACGCTCATTTTAGTCTTTGTATTAATACAAGGGAGGGGAGATGAGAAAATGAAAATAGTGAAGCAGTATGCTCGACAGAGGGATACCTTGGACACAAGGGATATTTGCATGTGATTACACGCAAATGGGAATGAATTTACTGTTATATTAAGAGGAAAATTTAATTTGAATGAGGCCTTTCTCTCTCTTAACTGTTAAGGGTTGTCTATTAATGACTAGGATAGTAATAGAGATAGATGGAAAAGAGTCTCACTACATTTTATGGTATATTTAACACCAATTAAAATTACATAAATTCGGGGCTTTCTGTTTTCATAAAGAAGGAACACATATTAAAAAAATATATATTTTTGAGAATCACTTTGATGATGTGTTTTGTATTAATCTAATTTGCCAGCGTGTGATCTGTCTGTGGAATGGATAATCTTGATGAATACGATGGCAACCTATTTAATAAACTATTTAAATTCAGTTTTGCTTGTGTGCCTTTTATGATGCGAACAAGTGCGTAATATCTACTGTAATTTCGTTTTCCAAGTGCACAATCCTGTATGATCATAAAAGACATCCCTCTCATAATTTCCCTTTCCCCTCTCTTTCACACACACACACACAAATACATATATAAATATACACACATACACTGTTTTTCACCCTATTTCCCTAATGTAATTCTCTGCTTTGTTATGAATTACTTAGAATATGAAGGAAGGTAAAGAGAAATAGGTTTCCGAGGGGACGGGCGGAGGTACATGTGTAGACTGCCTTCTTTCTTCCTATCAATTTTTGAAACCTTCAAAAATGAAAAGAGACGATGCAAACGTTATAGGTAATTTCCTGAGCAAGATGGATATACGAAATTTTTCATGTGATGTGTTTGGCGGAGGGTATGATGACATTGTTCCCTAGTTCCATGATGAGAAAGAAAGCACAACTAATCTCTCTCTCTCTCTCTCTCTCTCGCTGTGTCTCTGAGTGTGTCTTTTACATGTACACGCACCTACAGAGCAAACCTGAATTTAAGAGTGAGAAACTAAAAAAGGAGAGAAAGATGGATGGTCTTTGTTTACAGTGAGAGAGACAGAAAGGCTTCAACCCTCTCTCTCCCTTTCCCTGTATCTCACTGTTCTTTTGGGCTCAAAGGTGTGTGTATAGCTATTCCACTATACAATCCTCTAACCGAGCACAAATTACTTATTTGGCATCTTCAAACACGGTTTTTATAAGCACCCTTTAAAAGCAACGGGTTTTTGATTCAAATCTACCATCCTCTCTTCTCTCTCTCTGTCACACACACACACGTCGACATGCTTGAGAAACACAAGATTGCTCCCCAAATTGCCACTTAGTATGCAAAACAAGTCATTGGAGTTACTGAGAGGTGTCGTAATGTAGTTATCAATTATATATTTTTCCCATGAGTTTATGGCAAAGAGAAAATGTGTTTTTCATAACCATAAAACACCCACGCATTTACGCTTTTTTTTCCCTTTATAGTTTAGGCCAAACTTACGCTCAACCTTCACACACAGAAAGCAAAGTACGTATCTCGAAACAGGAATCCAGAGAACTAAAATTGTTAATACTATTTATCTATTCTTAACCTCCAAGAGATGTCGCCATAGTCGAATAATCTCCAACGTGTTGAAATGATCTTCCAATATTTGTAATGTAATTCATATCTTATTACCTGGAGACAGGTAAGAAGGAACACGCTGCCGGAGGGAAAACACGATATGAAGAACACATAAAAGATGGCGTGCGCCTCTCATCTTTCTCTTTTGAAAACGAGACTCCAGTCAACCTTATCATGAATGCCTTTAAGTCTGTGCCTACGCTATATTTCGCCACTTCATAACTTAGCCAGCAGAAAAATGAAGATGAGCTCGTGTATAATAGTTGATTCTGTAAAAGAGGGAAAGACTCTCATAACATTGAATGCCTTTTCGATTTATGATCCCTAGGCAAGACAGATACAAGTAAAAGTGAGTTACTTTTCGTAGCAAAAAACTCTTGAATAACAGCTAAAATCGACCGACAAGACAGGTTTTGAATATTCTTTCTTTAATGCATTAATAAAATCCCAAATTGGTACTTTATTTGATATTTTTAATAAAAAAAAATATATCCACTGCTTTTTCTTCTTGTGTTTGGCATTGCTTTCTTTTTTCAGAGACAGTGTGCATAAACTAAGACAGTTCAATCACAAAGAAAATTAGTTTCTTTCAAATTTAACCAGTAAATATTATTATTATTGATGCTATAATAATTTATGAGATAAACATTATCAGACTAGAAGGGAAACAAAAGCTGGTTCCTTCCTAAGCGAAGATTTTTTTAATGAAAGATAAGAAAAAAATATTTTGGTTTTGTTTTAATATTTGGATTCCATTTTAAAGATTAGCTTCGCTTTCTTCTGCAATGCAAATGCTTGTTTTTTTGTTTATATTTTTCAAGTAAATGTATTCACCTTGAACTTGAAGACAGTTCCACTTCTAAATTTAAAATTTGTTGTTTATTTATGGGTTAAAATTTAGAAGAAATAGAATTTCTTAAAGATTGAAAGTATACTGTATATATGGTGATGTAAGTATTAAACGAGTGTACATGAAAAGAAACTTTGGCCGAATCTGAGATGCCTAAAGTCCATAAAAGAATTAAAAATTCAACAAAAGAGGCTTGGTCTAAATTCCAGAATATTTAATATTGTTAGATATTTAATAATTAGTTTTCATCCCTGTATATATCCAGTTCGTCCCAATAATATAAAAAAAAATTAAAAAACGCTGATATAGAGTACAGGTTATATTTGCTCTTCAAGATGTCTAATTTAATTTTAAATCTTTCTCGTATTTTTGCTTTGTTGCAGTAGTATGAAGATGATAATTAGTTGATCATTGTAATAACTATATATCCGAAATTGCGTGTTAATAATCCGTATTTGTTAATACCATAAAAATTGAAATAATTATTTAATTTGTGGAGTAGAAGTGCAATTTTTATAATTCATGCAAAATATTTTTTTATATAATTAACAACCAAACACAAAGGACTTTAAAAAAAATAGTATAAAATGCATCACTTGCTAATAGTATTTACTATTAAGTCACCATCTAGGGATGGTTAATTCTCTCAGAATTAAGAACTTTTCATATCACCTTTTTGTTTATGTTATTGCGTTTATCACATGTCACACAACAAGTAAAAAGAACTATGTTCGTCATTGACTTCCTCTCCATCATTGGAGTTCGACTATTAATATAAAACTTGATGTTTGTAATGCACAGACCGTAAAAAAAAGACACTAAATAAATCTAGAATAGGTGAAAACTAGAACATCCACTTCTGAGAGAAATAAACACTTCTAGAACAATTCCCATACCAACCAATAGTCTAAAAAAAAGTATGTAAGATGGCAGCAGAGGTCAAAAGCGTTAAAAATACTTAGATAAGAACGGGAAAATCCTTTTGATTTTCATATCATTTTCATACCATATTCATTTCTTTTATTATTTATTATAAGCTTAAATTGGAGTATAATATTTTTTCTTAAACGCTTGAGGACGAAAAGAGTCAATTACTTTAACTCTTGCAATAATTAAATATTTTATAACAAATCAATACTTTTAGGTTAGTGTATGACAAGTTTCTTTATATGCTGTACTGAGGTCAGAATAATACTCACCATTCTTTACAGAAGGTAGCAGTTATGTAGATGCTAATAATGAACAAGACACGCGTATAAATTATTAGAGGTGGTTAAGAAAAGTGACCCGAAGATTATTCAGCAAAATATCCTTCATAAAATCCTTAATCGTTGCATCGAACCTCGAAATTGTATGTCACCTTTTGCCGATGCTAAAGCTTTTGTGAAGTCTATGAATGGCGGCGTGATGTATTTTATGTAGTTATTTTATACATAAAGACCTCAAAACAAGTTTCTATGGTCAATTTATCTCCCCACCTCTTGTTGTAGACTGGTTTTTTCATAAATGCCCAATTGGAGAGTGCGAGTGACCGCTTCACCCCACCTGCTTGACCACCGACCTTGCACCTGCTCTTGTGAACACCGCTCTCACTCTACAACCATGAAGTGGCCACGTTCTCTGGATAATAGACGACCAACCAGACAAGAATGTTAAGTTGGTTGCAGTATTAACAGGCGCTGCAAAACACTTTATTAGTCGGGATAAAACTTTTAACTATATTTTTTTTTATTTTTCAGCACATGTTCTAGTTGGTTATTAGGCAATGTCTTGAAAATAGTTTTATTACAAAATAAATAATTTATTTATGATAATAAGGGAAAACATAAATTCACCCACCCGAGTTTTTTTTTACGGAAATATGATTACGAGGTAAGGCACTCATGAAAATCCTCACGTTTCTTTCGGCAAGCTTGTTTGGACTACTGCTGCTATTTTCTAAATGTTTCTCTATAATTTTTTAGTCTTCTTCTTGTTCGTATCTATCAAAAGTAAAAATTTTAAGTTCTTTTCCCACCCAAATCTAGTCCATAGTTATATTAACGGGTTGCAGTTTTACTTCTAAAAGAATGTGAAGTACATAATATTGATGGGATATTGAATTCTATTTCTAGCCTTTAGGCATGTTTGAATCAGTCCCGAGATGGGTTATGGAAGAGGAATGTGGGGGGGAAGTCGGCCTGGGCTTATTTTTAGGTAACTGATATGATGGGGGAAGATCCTGGGAAAGTCTCAGCGAAGAGAGGAATCCTAGACCTTTTACGTACGAAGCCAGCGCACTATCAATTCAGCTAGGGTCGCTCAGTATGGACAAGGGAATTTTATCCAGTATATCAAGATAGTACTTTTCTACGTAAAAATACATTTTTATAAAGTGACATCTGTTCAAGGGTAATATGAAAAGAACGTTAAGCTTCTGAGAAGCTAAAGATTAGTATCTCAATGCCTTTATTAAATTCAATAGATTATTCGTTTATAATTTAGCGAATATTAGTTTATAGCCTTTAAGAGTAGAATCTGAACAGGATTCCAATTACGAAATTCATATATCTAGATAAAGTTTATTTTCACACGTCCTCGCTTGTATCAGAGGACTCAGACATTTATTTATCTCCTATCTTGAAGTCATCCAAACAGAAGTGATTATAATTTGCAAAGTAATGGAGTCAATAATATTATACAGATTTAGAATAATATTTTCAGATTCAGATACGCTAAGATGTCCATCAACGTTGTATTTATACATCTACCGGAAAAAAACCGACCGGTAGTTCAGTGGTAGACCATTCTGACTGAAGTTTTTCAAGGGTTTTTCCTCAGTCACACCAGGCAAATGGTGGGATGGCACCTTCAACATAGACCCTGGCCGACACCTTGACAAATCCTTTCCTCTCTCCTATCCCGGTCTGAGCCTTAGATGCCTAAAGGCCATTAATAAAATTCAAATTCTACCGAAAAAAAATATGTAATTAATTCCGTCAAAGTTTTAACTTCTCTTGTCACTGATAAAAGTATTGGCTGACATAATGCAAGTAATTAAATTCTGTAAGGCAATAAAAGAAATTGTATTGTAACTAAGTGATTAATTTCATTGCTGAAATTGTGAATTCACTAAAATATAACTGCGCTCAAAAAGTAGATTATACTAGTTAATTTTAATCACACCAGAGCGCTCTCTAATACTCAATGGGAAGAACAGTCATCAGTAGTTTAAATCACTGCAAAAACAAGAGAAACTATCGACATCAGAATGAGACTGTAAAAAGTATCACAAGATTTAATTTCAACATATAGTTTAGTGATAAGTTATAACATATGCGACGTAACTTACAAACATGCAACTTAAAGATTGTAACAAAAAGTTTAACACTTGTTTAATTTCCACTCTATTAAGTTATAAATTAGGGTTTTCTTTTTATTTCAACCTGATCATCGTTCTTCGTAATTAGTAATTTTATTTGTAACTAAAGAATCGAATCCGAGAAAACTAAGGTAGGATAATTATTACTTTGTAGATATAGAATAACAACATTCTTTAAAGAAGAAGGAAAAGTAATTAGTGAATAAAGACAGTATCAGACGAATTAACAGGAAATTATGGTGTACGGAAAATAAAATAATATGGAAAAGATTATGATCTGCAACAAAATGAGAATGTAGAAATACAAATATATCAGAATATGAGTTAAGAAAAGTAGAATATGTTAAATCATTGATGAAACAAAATAACCGATAGAATTAATTAGGAATTTTTTTTTTTAGTTTGTAGATGAACAAATATTAAGAAAAAGGTTCTAGATAATATTGTATATTGAGTGTTGTATCACGTAAATAGCAATATGCATGTTCTAGGCTCTAGGTGGAAAGTAATCAAAGTCATCAGGATGTATGGACTTCATGAGGAATGCGAATGTTTACTTTGTTAGGGAATGACAGTGATGATGAAAATAAAAAGTACTTAAAGTTATTTTTATTTTTAAAGCCCGAAACTGAAACATTAGACAAAGGTTAGTTAAATGTAACATATGATATTGAAAACAACGTTGAACGAACAAGAACACAATTCGTACAGCTTCTCTAGCTTAAATGTAGGCTGATCTTTTAGAATTCTATTTCTGGCATGAACTTCCAATTTTTTGATAATTCCGTCATTTCTTACAGATGTCACTAAGCGATAACTCATTCTTCGGAGCAGGGACGAGGGAAGTAGCAAGCAAGGTCTTAAGTTAATGTATCACCCTCCCATTCGCCTAGTGACACTGAGAAAACCACCAGGGTGGCGAGAACAAACCTTTCTCCATAAAAAAATAACGTAAATAACGTAATAATTTTCAGAATGAAACAGTTCATTTTTGTACAACAAATTGAATGAATTCTATATTATTACTTGGTACAAAAAAATTGAGATAAAGGACCTTAATAATCTAATTAAACTGTACGGAAAGGTAAGTAATTCAAGTGTCAAGTTAGTAATTCAAAGAATAAAGCTTCCTATCGATTTAATTTCACATCGCCACATCATAAACAATAAAATCTGTGTAATTTGTACTACAAATACTCTTTTCACAACTTTTTTATCTAATTAACTGCGAATGTAGACAAGAGCACCATCTATAATTCCACACACGAATGTAGTATTGAATTAATCCAGTATGGAAAACATTTTGCAGAAGATGAAATAAATATTATATGTACAATAAAAGAGTGTGATTCATGGAAGTATAAAATGATATCCGTAAGTTATTTTTTTAATGCTCTGAAAAATAATTTTCACGTGAAATAATGTTCTTGTAACATACGTTAATATAAAATAAACTTATTTAATTCTCTATACTAGGAGGAAAGTAAACGGTATTTTTACATTCAAATTGAACAGTCGGTCTATTTATTATCAACCATTTGCATCAGACCAGACAGTGACATTGTGATGGAACTGTTGAGCCAAATAATTGTTAATTCTCTTAATATTATTCATTTGTTAATTTAATTCACAATACTTCTTAAGTCTACACTGTAAAAAGACACATTATTGTACACTTAAAATAAATCAATGTTTCATATTTTTTTTAAACATGGTTTGCACAATATCTCCAACTCAACTGAAATAGATTTGATAAATGAACAAGAAACCAGATAATAATTCATGTCAGATAAGTAAGTAAGCGAAGTTTGAATCCGAGCAAGTCTAGAAGTTGATAAACATTTAAAGAGGATGTGCTATGCTCCTAAACTCTAATGGATGCAACAAGTATGGTAGATCGTAAGGTAAGTCACTGCAGGGAACGATCAATAATCTAGATGAGCTAGAAAGTGCATACTTGTAAGTGAAACTTATAACTAACTAACTTTGCAAATTTTAAAAGGGTTTAATTTTGTTTCTTCTTTAATATAAACTCCATATAATTAAATCAAGGTCACCAATAATTATATAGTGTGTAACAGATACAGAAATTGAATCTTCAATGCAAGGTATAAATGCTTTCAAATAGTTTTGCCTTTGGATATGGACAATTTTTTTGCTTTCATTTTCATACATAAATGTAAGTTTTGTACAAAGAAACATTAACGTCCAATGTGTATTTGTAGAAAATATGAATATTTTTGTATCCCATGTATTTATAATGTTGCTTATAAAAGATGAAGTTAATCTTTTATATTTCTAAATGTCATCTCGTTGCATGTAGGGACCTCAAATATTCTCCCTATTTTCAAATATATATATATATATATATATATATATAAATTCTAGTACAATATTTTTCTTGCAATTTTATACTCAAAATTTCAAGGCGGGAACTGAAACCACTTGTTTGGTATACAAGACAGTGGATAGATGCAGCGTATTTATGGACACTTCCAGAAGTTTATGTATTGTTTTATAATCCCGAGTCAAGGAACAGCGTGAGTCACAGTGGGGTGGAAGTTCCTGCAAGCCTGGCTTATTGTTCAACAGCACTAAGGGAATATTTCAAAGTGTACCCGTAACAACTACATTTAAGACATTAAATAAAAAATAATATTTTTATGATTTTTAGTTTTACTAGAAATATTAATATTACAAAGGAATATTTTTACAAAAAGTAATGTTTGCAGAAACCCTGCCAAAATTATGTAAATACATTTTAACTTTAGCAAAAAATATATATATATTTAAATAAAAATATCTAATTTTGATTTTAATGCTTCAGATATGTATGTTGGACTGATTGGTAAGATTTATCTTTCAAAGGTAGTAATTTCGGGAGAAAATTATCATTTTTAATAACATTATTTTTTTATATACTGGTAGACAATTTCCCTGCATTATAATTTTAAAAAAATGATAAGTGAATAAAATGTGAAAAGTAGCTATTAAAATGAGTATTTTTCTTCAATTTAAAAATATTTATTCACTTAATAACAATATTTCAATAATAAAACGTTTAAAACTACAAATGAGGTAGAATGCAATTATCTTCAATTTTATTTTGGTACAAAAGAATATTTCTAATAAATATAATTATAACAATAGTTTAGATTATTTTAATAATTTGTTCACAGCCTTCTGAAAAATTGAATTTTTGATTAGAACTTGATATTTTTAGGATATATGGTAATGATAGTTAAGTGTTTATTGTTTTCCTAATTTTATATATTCTGTAATAATGATTCAAAAGAATAATTTTCGTATTTACTATAAATAGGGAAAAAGGTGATATTATTGAAAAATACTTCAATGATTCAAAATCTGAAATATAAAACAATATTTACGGCATAACCTAAATTTTATAAAATTTTCTGGTACTTTAAAAAATTAATATATTCTCCTCTAATTCTACCAAACACATTCTACGTCTCCCAATTTGTAATTACTCAATATTAGGAAAGGAAATGCTAAGGAATAGATATTTAATCTCGCGTTTTGTATTGACACTCAAGGAATCAACTTACTTGAAAACATAAATTGCTTTCTCCTACCAAACAGCAGACTAAACCGAAAAGAACGGAAACAGATAACAGAAAGTGTTTACTTTTAGTAAACTCAGGTATTACCTTGCAACGACTGTCATTCAAAAAACTGTCCAGCCGAAGACACGCATTGTGTTGTTGCGTGGCGGCTGTGTTGTAACATGGCGCGCGCCCTGGTCCCTGGAGATGCGAGCAGTCGCCTGGAGACGGGAAGAGCCACCGGTTGGTTGGCTTGGAAAGGAGGGGCCACGGTAAGCCGGGGATTCACGCCCACCGCGCATCGCAGTGGATCGGAACGCCATCACGGCAGGCGACGGTGGGACTCCCCAAAGCACGCGGGGGCTCGTTTCAGCGCTGGATGGAGTCGAGAAGGAATTTTTGCTGTCTGTCAACAAAAGTATTTTCTAATGCTTCAACATTGCTTGCATTATTCCTGTTTCTTTCTCGCCTGCAGTCTTTGTTGGAAGGAATGGGAATATTTGCAGCTGTCTTGTCTATTGTACTAGTGTTTTACAGTTGTCAGAGAAGTCATATATTGTTTCCTTTTCACAGGTTTCTTCAAAACATAAGTAGATATTTTCTTCTTTCTTCTTTTTAGTGTGATGAAAACCTGACAGTGTCTGAAAACTTTCTGAAAAAAGGAATTTTGAGAAAATATTTAATACGAGTGGTAGATATGGTTTTTATCTCCTAGAATTAAATAATATGCTTGCAAAAATTATATTTTAGAACTAAACTTAGCCTTTAATATCATCAACTTTTAATAAGATTTTTGTTTATACTCATTTTATAATTAGACTTCATATTTATTGAAATAATCATATTTAGTAAAGAAATCGTAACACATACCTCTCCCTCAGAAAACACGAAACATAAATTTTATTATGTTACGTTTTCTATGTGTGGTATTTTCTACCGATAAATCACACGCGCACAGGTACACACATTTATATATACCGTATGATCATGGAAGCTAATGCTTTATATATCTTTCCCTTTTTCTGAAAATAAACAACATGTCATATTTGCTCAATAACAGCTTTTAACTAATTAACTGCTCAAGCCCCCAAATAAATCATTTATTTTGGGGAGAATCGCGCTAAAAACTATCAATCAAAGGATGAATTGTTTATTTTTTTATTTATTTATTTATTTGCTGGAAAGAATTAGCAAAGAACAAGCACATATTTTATTTGTGTTTCTAATAATAATTTTCCACAGATTGCATCCACACAATACTTGATTATTTATTATTTATTTATTTATTCCTGATTATTCTGAAGTATTGTTTCATGATTGGTTAATTTTATGGGGGAAAATATATGCTTGATGGCATTTCTATAATTCCAATGACTTGAGAACACTAACGTAAAAAAAAAAAACATTTGAAAAAAACAAAAAAACAAATACAACCCACAAAGTTAATTCTATATTATTCAAATTTTATCGAAGACACAGTACAATAGATACAGTGTAAACAAAATATTATTTTTATTCTACATTATCAGCAATATCTTATGTTTTTTTCCTTTGGCATAAAATTGGTCTTTCTCTTTGAAATTCCTATCTAAATCACAAGTAGTTTTTCTTTTTGGAATTTAAACAATATTTTAAAAAAAACAATAACAACTGTCTGACAAAAAAAAAACTTGCAAGCTATACATCATTATTTTATCTATTTTTTCCTAATTGTAATGTACGCATCCGAGAAATAGAAAAATAACTTTGACCTTATCATTATCGTTCTTTACAATTTGTGAACAATTAACTATTTATTAAAATATTCTTTTGATAATAAAAGCAGAACCTACATAATGTCACACTGATTAAAATTTTATATAGAACCTTCGCAAGTGGGCCCTATTATCAATAAAAATAACTACAAATTAAGGTATGCTTTATCATTAAGTCTAAGAATGACAGGGTTACCAGATAATATTTTTTTTTCAAAACAGCACAATTTACCTAGAAAAGAAGGGCAACTTTGGTTACATCTCACTTAAGATATCGGTATTAGAAAATACATTGTTGCACAGAACCATTCATGGCTTTCAATTGTTAGGTTTGAAAGGAACCCACCTAACAAAAAAATGAAATGAAACTGATAATTGGTTAACGAAAGTAAAATCGTATAGATAAGCTTCTGATTGAATATCGTAATCAATTTAACAATTAATGTGAAGGTAACAGTTGCTAACCAATATATATACACAAATTGTTTATCTTTCGTTAATATTAAGATTTCTTTTAAAGGGGCCAACTTCAACCAGCAATAGATAACACTAGTATCTATCTACTACTCTGTTTATCATACTTTTTGCACTGACGAAATATTTTATTGTAAATTATATTAGAAAATCAAGTACAGAAGCTATAAACAACTCAGATCAATCTAAATAACAATAATTTATTTTTAATTTTAATTTTTAAGATCTGTAGATCAGTGGTTTTCAACCGCCGGTCCGCGAAATTATTGTACCGGTCCTTGGAAAATTAATACTTTTAATTATTTAACATTTATTTTGTAGATTTCGACAGTTCAAAAAAGTTTACATTTTCTTTCTAAAAACAACCAAAATCTGAGGAGGCTCTTTTCAACGTGACATAAACCTCTCATTTACTGGTATCTTGCCGGTTCTTGAAATTTTTTCCCCTATAGTTTGTCACTCCGTGAGTATCAAAAGGTTGGAAAACACTGCTTTAGGCAACTTTGGCTCACTTTCAAAAAGAATTTACATCTATTTATGTCCTTCAGGCATGTTACAAGCTCAGGCCCGTATAAAAATGAATATTTTATTTTCTATCTGTCCGTCTGTTAGTTGCTTATATAAACATATACACTCTAATTGATATACACCAAACTTGGGATACTTTTATGTACTGGGAGAGATCAAAGAGGTAGCCCGGCTCGCCGAAGTTATCAGTGTTGCCAACCAATTTGGAAAATTTAAATTTTCAAATTGCATCCATACCATTGGACATATTCGCACCAACCTTGGCATAATCAATATTTTACGGAATAGAAAAATGCTGCGGGTCTTTAAGCATTCCAGTTGTTAGTGTTGTCAACCTAATTTAAAATGCAGTTTTTCAAAAGGCTCTCATACAGTTGGACACATCCGCAGCAAAGTTGGTATGAACATTATTAGATAACATGGGGAAAAAAATGCTGTGCTAGTTCCCAGCCACCAACATATTTTAAATATACGCTATAGATAAAATTCCATTTACGGGAAACATTTATACAATAATACGGGCTGCAAGAAGTCTGTGTTTCTCCTACATGCACTACAATCAAACATTTGTAGTGGGTGCGAAGACAGCGGCTAGTTAGCAATAAAATTAACTCGATGAAGAGGAAAACTTAAACATTCGGAAGAAAGCACTATAAAGAAGAAGAACTTTGAAAAAAATAAAAAAGGAGGGAAGATAGGACACAGAGTACTAAAAGGAGAACATTCCTTCAAAATTAGGACAGCTGGTAACCACGAATAGTTTTTACTATTGTGAACTGACAAAACTTAAAATGGCGATGGTGCATTCAGTCTGATAAATCATTCTTTCCCTGCGAGCTACTCATAATTATGACAAAATGAAATTGAATTTTTCCATTAATATATTACTATTTATTTATATCCGGGGTAGGTGAGAGAAAAGAATGCAAGGAGTCGGCCAGGGCCTAAGTTGAAGGTACCATCGCGGCATTTGCCTAGTGTGACTGGGGAAATATTCTGGAAAAAATCTTCGTCAGGATGGGTGGTCGTTGGTATCGAAACCAGGACCTCCCGAATGCAAAGTCAACGCTCTACCAACTGAACTACGGCCGCTCGTTCATAAGTATATAAACGCTACAAGTGTGAGAGTCAGCATATATGTGTGTGTCTTTCAGAGTCCTAATTTCAATTCGCTTAAAATTGTTTGTTTATGTGCATCAATTTTGAGCAAAATTCTTGGATGAAGTTGTCCAGAGCACTTAAAATTAACTATGACATCATTATTTTCTGTTATTTGGAACACTTTCCGTGAATCTAGTTTGAAAGCCTGAGATGCCTAAGGAATCATAAATAAATTGACAAGTGGAAATGCCAAACGTTCTAAGTGCCAAATTTAAAATGTTACAGAAGAAGAAGGAAACTGAATCGATATGGGATCATATAACGCATTCCTTCCAACATAATGTGGTTGTTTTTACCTCTTACTGACTGCTTTAGCATTTGGAACAAGGATGGCGACATGTAAGTGAACACATCAAATATTCTTGTGGACAAAAGTGCTTTTCTAAGAAAAAAAAGGCACTTAAAACGTTTGGCATTTTCCCACTTCAATTCAAATCAAATCAAGTTTGAAAGACAGATGAGTTCGACGTTACGATTGAAACAATGTAAGTATTAAAATATATTGGAACATGAAATATGTAAGTATTGAAATAAATTATTCAATGTAAGTTTGTTTAGAATGTTTCATCGATTTGCATAGTACAGAGTAACGACTGCACGCGAGGCAGAGAGAAACAAGTAAATCTCGTGTGTATTTAAAAAAAAAAAAAAATAATAAATAACTTTCCTCTCTAGGTACATTTCTTCTGTACTAATAATGTCACTTTAAGTGCAAACTTGAAGAATCGTAAAATTGTTCATGATAATTATTTAATTGCAGACTATTAAAATGCTTTAAATAATCAGTTGATTCTGTTCACTCTTTTAATGAAGAAAATGTTAATGGGAATTATATTCAAACGTCTTTCTACAGATATATATAAATGAATTAAATAGGTAAATAATTAATAATTTACAGAAGTAAAAATAAGGTTACAAATCGTAGCGAACTCTGAAGCCCAAATTAAGAAGTTGAATTTTCATTTTTCGCCTATTATTTATAATTATAGCAACTATTATTATTATTATTTATTTATTTAAAATGGTGAGAACAGATATCAAACCAGTCCTACAATAAACTCAAAAGTTAGTGTCCTGGTATTATTATTACTAACTTTATTTATTTTCATCGATATAAAATAAAACATGTCCAAGTGTTTTTTTTTTAACATGTATAGTTCTGAGGCCTAGCAACAAGCCTTCAAAGGGAAAAGAGCAGGGAAGATTTGTAAACATAAAAGAAACAAGAAGCACTTCTTTCTTCTTGGAATTCTTTGTAATTGTAGTTTTAAAGTAATAATAATAATATTTTAATTAAGAAATATGTTACTCCATTAATAGCCAAGATGAGAATAATTAACAATAATATTTAGTAATGATAACCTAATGAAACATTACCTAATATATGAAAACACTTGAAGAGGGATAAAGTTAATTTTACTAATACTACTAATAAAGAATTAAGGTTTACAACGTGCCTTTAATTACCATGAAATAATTAACTGGTGAAGACTACTATGACGTTTATAATTATAAATATAAAACAAAATAAGAAGGGTAAACTATTAATACAGTGAAAATAGAATTTATTAACACTAGGTGAATACCTGTTTAAGGAAAAAAAATTCTTCATTCATCCATTTACGATAAAGACAAACTTGACCCAACCTCCATAATCCAGTGATTCCTGTCGTAGACTTTGAAGAGCTACTGGTGAGGTTTCGCAGGGACTTTGTCAATTGCACCAGGAGAATGCCAGGATGATACTTAAATAAGACCCTGGAATCTACCTCTCCCATTTTTACCCCGAAAGAATAGTTGCCCAAGGACGTCATACCTCAGACAGAGTTTAGGTCACAGGTGACTGTCAAGTGCATAGAAAGGAAATTTAACAAACTAATAGCAAAATTTGACTGTCTACTTTATCAAACATACTTTTATAAGTTCTTTATAATAAATAATTGAAAGAAATATATCTGAATTTAAGAAAAATAATAATCTAAGGGTTTTCAAAATGTATACCTGAAGCAGTATAAGAGCGCTCAAGTGTGTACAAGAAAGAAATATTGAGTAGAATATGTGTGAAAATATGATAAAGAGAGTGTGAAGAAATTGGTGAGGACATTATATACGCGCCTGAAGAGAAAATAGGAACAGAAAGAGCGATATATGATACACATAATTACGTTAAAAAAATAATAGACTAAGACAAAAAGAAATGGGAATGCAGAGGAAAATAATAGCTTTTAAATCAGCAGAATTCTAATTCTGATGATGTTGATTAGAGATGTTCTTTTAGTGGAATATAATACCGAAGGGGGTAAAGTTAATTTTACTAATATACTGTACCTATACTAGTAAAAAAGAATTAATGAGTTACAACATTGCTTTACCAAACGAAATAATAATACATTGAAACTTCGGTTTGAGAATTTCAAGAAGTCGATCAATAAATATTACCAAATTCGCGAGATTTTATTAATAATTGATATATGTACACTCAGATCTATTGAAAATGAGCGATGAAAAATTATCTTAGTCCAAAAAAATGCACAATATGGCAACACTGATCCATGGGTTGCTAAGTATTCCGTTTTATTGTTGCCAAATCCTCAACTTTTGATGGTGTAGAAAATTTTCAATCATTATTTTTTTAATGAACATCAGTGTACGAAAACACTACGAATCATTTGACATCAATTAGAAGGTTTTATCTAAACCAAAATATTAACTGTTGAATTATCAGGGTGGAAGGGTTGCACCAAAGTGTAATCACCAGTTAAAAATTTAGTTTTTCAAAAGTTAACCTTTATTTTTCTCCCATGAAATTTCTGTTCGCAATAGGAGGAGCAGAAGTTCTTTATCTTGAAAATCAAGTATACATACTGTTACTCATTTACAAATGGTATCTGTGGTCACTCACAATTAAATTATAGCGTGAAAAGTAGGGCTTACACTCCGCATTGGCAACGGGTAAGAAAATTAACCTAATGCTCCCATTCCTCTGACCCGAATGGCTTTTCAACAAATTACATTCTAGACGCTTGAGTATCTTTTTGAAAACATTCAAAAGAAATAATTTGGGATTTCACCTGTTCTTAACTGGAAGATTTCTTTAAAATGGTAAGTTTATCAAAATAGGCAAATTAAAACAAACATAAGGACAACATTCTTTAGAATAGAATTGAAATTTTCAGATGAAAACCAACAAACCGAGAACACTAGCGATGACTACTTAAAAAATCATATTTTTCATGTAACCTTTCGTAACTCTAACAACACAACATCGCATCGTGAATGACTTGTTAAAATAATAAAACTGTAACAAAATCATCAGAACAAAGTACAGGTATATCGTTTCAGCAACCAATGAAGTTTCTCTAATATGTTGATTTGCAAGTTCCTTATTTGTATTACTAAATAATCTGGTAAGAATTATAAGATTTTGAGTTGAATGATACGCAGATAGAAGTTAAAGAAAATATTATTATTGATAATTTTTAATTTACCAATGTATTTCATTGCTAAAAGCCTGGTTGCATGGAATATAAGACAGTGGTTTGAGAACTTAATTATGCGCGCCAAAAGTGCAAGTAAAAAGATGGAAATCGCGTTTCGATCTTATTTTGAAGATTGCAAGTCAATATACAAGGTAACCAAAAATGTTTTCGCCGTTCTAGAGCTGTGATAAACAAACAGCAACACAGTGGACGGTACGTATCTCTAGGTTTCCAAGTAAGCTCCATCAGCATCCAACACCTTTTGCCAACGTTCCTGCAGCTGCACAATACCCTGGTGATAAAAATCGGCCGTCTTCGAGACAAAGAAGTCCGTGAGTGCGTTCCGCAGGTCTCCCTCATTGGCGAAGGATCTCCCATGGAGGTGGTTGTCGAGGGAATGAGACAGGTGGTAATCTGTTGGCGCAAGGTCCGGTGAATATGGTGAATAGCACAGTGTCTCCCAGTCAAGTTGCTGAAGGGACTTCCAGGTCCTCTTTGCCACATGTAGCTTGAAATTGTCGTGGAGAAACAGCACAACCTTACGATTCACAAATGCCGTCTCCTTCTGCCGCAATACACGGTGCACTGTTTGCAACTGCTGTGAGTAGAGGTCAGCAGTGATGGTTTCACCAGGTGGAAGGAGATCGCAATGCACCACTTGGCGACAAGTCCACCATACAGCGAACATAACCTTTCGTGGGTTCAGAGGTAGTCTTGAGGTGTGAGGAACAGGGTTACGTGGTGACAACCAATGTCTGGTACGCTTGGGAGTATCATAGAGGACCCACTTATTGGCACCAGTCAGCAAGCGATGGGTGTGTTCAGGTGCCGAGTGAGCAAGGACAAACAGGCTGTCACTCGTTCCTTGTTGACTGCCGACAATGTGTGGGGTACCCACTTGCTTAACCTGTATGACTTTCCTATCCCATGTAGGTGCAGTCTTACTTTCAGCGGAAACATGGAACCTTTCTACAAGTTCATCACACGTTAGACTACTGTGCTCCTCGATGTCCGCTTTCAGGGCCTCGTCATCCAACACATGCGGTCGGCCACTGCTAGGTTCATCAGCAAGGCTCACATCTGCCGAACGGAATTTCTGGAATCAATGACTGGCGGTGCGTTCGTTCATGGCATTCTCACCAAATGACTGGCATATGCGGCGACTTAATGTGGCAGCTGATAGGCCCACTTTAAAATCATACAACAAACACACGCGAATAAGCTGCTTCGATACCTCCATTTCTCTTTTACACTGGACGAGCTATGACTACTATGTGAGCACCGTGCCTGTATTACTGAAGGTCAATGGTTAGACTAACTTCCGATCGCTTGGCAGGTACGTGCGTCATTTCATTTCCTCTCTGTGAGCGCATGATTAATGGGATGTCGAAAACGGCAAGAACCTTTTTTTATTACCTTGTAGTTGTAGACCATTCTTTAATAACCACGGGTATTACAGACCGAAAGGTCCTGAGTCTGCCCCAACGCTATTTTTCCGCGTTTGGAGGCACTGTGTCCACCTGAGTGACCGCAGTGTGGTCAGCCTTGCGTGCCACCTGGCTTAGAGGCGCGCGCGCGCGTATCAGGGCTTTCTAGACCGAGTGTGGCCGTCACGTCTTTATTCACGTGACTCCTCAGTTCGTCCCAACCGAAAAGTGGGACTCCAGCCGGAAATTGAACCCGGGACCACGCGGACATGAGTCCAAAGCTCTAACCACTAGACTATGGAGCCCCCAGACCATTCTTTACAGAACAAAAGTACTTTAAGTAAAATAATAGTTAAAGAACGCACAGCATTTTTACATACTTTTTCTTTCTCAGTTCAGCTTGGATGAAGAAAGGATTTTTCCACGTTTTAACCATTATAAATAGTTTGTGTGTTTGAGGGGAAGTTGTGTGACTGTGTGTGTGTGGGTGATGTGTATGTGTATTAAATACTTTTCAATATTGTCAGAGAAGTTGGATCGCACTGTAGAAACGTCATGTTTTATAAATATTGGACGAGGTTTTTCCTGAGTTTCTCCACATAAATGTAGGATTGGTGCCTTAACAAAGGCCCTGGCCCACTACTTTCCCACCTCTTTCTCGGAAGACTGATCAGTGAGACTCGTCATTCATGAGACATATGACCGACTTTGGTGCTTACACATTCCAGAATTAGAACTCGAAATTAAAGAAAAATATGTTTGCTTAGAAAGAAAACGTTTGCGATTCGATGAACTAAAATCCTATGTATACGACTCTCGCATTAACATGTACATGAACAAGATTTTCCTCCATATTCTAATATGGAAACAAATGAAATACGGAGGGGGTGGGATAAGTCACTTGACACTATAGTCAGCTAGATAGTAGCTGCTTGCTGATATAAGTAACGTAACTCTAGGTTATGATATTACATATACAACTTTCCATTTGTAACAAGTTCATAGTTGGCAAATAAATACTTAATGTCAAAACGAATAGTCAAGTGACTTATGGCCTATCTTGTATATGAGAATCCACTAAATAATGAAATAAATAAATTATAAACATATCATCTAAATAAGTGTGAAAAAGATCCAATAGTAACTTAGAAAAGAGTTATTTTCTTTTTTTAAATTCATACTGCATTACAAGCCACTAACCCCTCGTTTAATGCAAACCAAGCTTGTATACAGATTGAATAATATGATCATTGAACTTTCAATGTGAAAACAAGCTGGTAAGTAGCAGCATATAATCTTAGTATTTTGAGAGTAGCTACTTCAAAATATACTAAATCAAACTGAATTCGCAGCAAATATTATTAAAGTTTAAAATAAAATTTAAGGGGCTCCACGGTCTAGTGGTTAGAGCGTTGGAGTCCTGTCCGCGTGGTCGCGGGTTCAATTCCCAGCTTTAGTCCCACTTTTCGACGTCCACCCAGCGTCCTGAGGCAAATTGGGGAGTCACGTGAATAAAAACTTGAGCCCCTGATACGCCTGTTCGTGGTTACGTACGTGCAGTGCTGAGAACACAGCCGTTACTCAGATGGACGTAGTGCCACCAAACACGGACAGATGGCGTTGGGGCAGGCTCAGTGCCTATAGGCCTCTTACGCCACTGTTTTTTTAAAATAAAATGTATTTAATATTATGATAATTAAATATGTTTCCTGACTGTGGAAACGTATGAGAACACATGGAAAGTAAGTCCATAAAAATCGTGTATAAACAAATTTATACACTTGCAGAAAAAACTTAGCTAAACATTGTCAGTATAGTTTAACTGCTATACTTATATTTATCTGTGATAAGACATGAGAGCGCAAACGAAGAGACTATTTGCAGTGTCGGGAACGTCCCGGCACAAGAGTGGAAGGGAAATTTAGAGGGTTGGCTCACTTCTGATTAAGAGCGCAAAGGATTAAGGTGTCAAAAGTCCAGCAAAGGACCATATGGTGTGAATTTGGCACAGAAAAGAATGATGGTACAAAAACACAGGACAAATTCTGTACTTTATCAGTTAAAAACTTACGAGAACAAGAACACACACGCAGAAGAAGGAGGAGGAAGGAAAAAAGCGAAAGAAATAGACAAATAAAGATGTTCGAAAATCGTAAAATATGAATCATTTTCGTGATGCGATGATTAAGAAAAGTTCTTCTCTATTTGCAATACTTCTATTCCTTAGTTTCAAGACTCAACGTCTGCGAAATGGTAAATGCGTTAAACCACATTCCATTCTAGGACTACATCAGAAACAGATGAAAGCACTATGAAACATATAGAACTGTGAACACTTTACCAGCGTTTTCTATTTATATATTATGCTTTGTGAATTATAAATTCCAAGAGCTAAACGAAACCAAAACACAACCGAATGGGAAGAAAATCTCCTTTAATTTTAGAATGAAGAAAGCAGAGTATTAAAAAGTTATTTACGTTGAACTACTGCGAGAAATCTATAAGTTTTTAATTTCCTAGTTGTAACAATCTATTATGGTATTAACTTACCAGATCTTAAATGAATTCGTTTGGGATTGCAATGTTTCATGCACATATTTCTCTTCTATTGGTCCTGATTATAAACTAAAATATCTTTTCCTTTCTTGTAGCTGGCGCCATCTTATTACAATAGATGTAATGATTAAGGTGTCCAAGTAGAAGAAGTTCAACTGTAATATTCGCGTTTAGGGAAACAGTGACACTTAAATCACAGGTGGGAAGCGCGCCGACTCCGCCGCTGAGCGCCTTCAGCTCAGCGGTACACGCTTAGAAACGCTGAGAGGAAAACGTATCATGAATTTAAACCTAGAAAAAAAAAAAAAAATCCCCTTTTGCAGAAATATGAAGTTGAGAATGGATTTAACAGCTTTTTGATGCTTCATCGAAAAGTTCCGGATATCTAAAAGATCTTTAATTTTGAATTTTAAAAATTACAAAATTTGAACACATTTTCGATTTAAGCCATATTCCAAAAAAAATCACAATTTTCGATTTTCATTCATGAATAAACTATCCTTATTCGGAGAAAGTTTAGGACGATATATAAAACATCCCTCTGTGGAATCCTCTATAAAATCTTTTGCTTAAAATACGGTACCTGCCAATCCGCTGAACGATATAGAAGCCAGGACTTTGGATGGAAAACCCAATATGAAAATTTTGCTTTTTCGGTATACGATACATGAAAAACATAAATCCGTAGAAAAGTGAAATTTGAGTTTTATCAAATTTCGCCTCTCTTGCTATCGTCATGCACTCGTAAAAAAGAAACAGATTTCTCAAACATTTATATTAAATACAGGATATAAATAAAATTTCGAGGGCTGCTTGAACCCCGTTTCTTATCAAATACGAGGGCTTCGAGACCTTCAAACACCCTGAGATCGTTTTTAAGCTAAAATATATTATTCATAAATAGCCATGGAGTCAATACTATTGGCTCTTTCACATAAAAAATAGCCAATAGTAGTAAGGTACACTGCAAAAAGTTCGCACTTATTTTACATTTAAAAATCTGACTTTCGTACACCTTTAATGAGTAAATTTTTTGTCTTTGTTTATTTTTGACCTCCGATTACTATTAGAATACATTTGGTTCAATTTTTGTACACTTCTCTTTTTTTTTACACAAATTGTAAAGGTATCAGTATCAGAAGCGAAACCTACAAATATCAAAAACATAAATCTCTATATTCCGTAGGCAGGCTAACCAAAAAATAAGAGAGACGTTGTTGCTATGGAGTGACGTTTTGGTTATATGTCAAAAACACTGTTACCAGATTTTATTTCTTTAGCTGGCAGTTTACGATATGTGTCATTCCTGTGCCAAGGTCAAGTCATGCACTCTTCATTGCCATCAAGGAACTGGACGCGCTCACCAACACACAGATGGAGAGAGAGAGATAATGACAACATCGTAACCACCGTCTTCTCTCTATACAAGCCACAGTTTCTTTCTCTTCGCCCCACCCATACGAGCCCCGCTGAAAACAATAAAATTTGTCATTTTTCTCGCGATATACATATATTGATGTCGTTCGATGCGAAAAGGGGTTATGCGTAGTTTATTAGGACATGTTGTGGATAAAATGTGTACAAGAAGCGTTTAAAAAGTACTAATGATAAACTCAACATAATTCTTTATACACATTACTTTTTTCCGAACTCAAATCCAATAGCATTTCAGAAATTAGTATAAAACGTATAACATAAATTTATTATTTTTTACAGTGTATGGAAATAAATCGAATTTTAAGAAAAAAACAACATGATTAATGAATTGTTCCTTTTGATTCGAAGAACAATACGTATGGCAATTTTGATTTCTAGTAAGATTTATGAGTGGAGGAGGATTCAAATACGTCTGGAATGAATTTCTTAAATTACTACCTGCATCACTTGATATGACATATTTGTCTGTTATTAACTTGAATATATTTTTCTAACATTCACACAAGTTTGAAAGTTTAAGTTCCTACTATTAAAAAAGTAACGGTCCTTTTCTTTAGGTAATAACGTTCCTGAAGATACTTTCATTTCATATTTATTCCACATTAATGTAAAAAATAATTTTAAAAGACTTTTTGAAAACATACTTTTCTCAAACAATTCGTACCAAAAAGTAAAAAAAAAATATTTGTTTATGCATGACTAAAAAGAAAAGCAAGAGGTGCGTCAATTCAAGAATTTATAAAGTGACTGTAGGCTATATGAGAGAGCACGCCCCATGCTTTTCTTTTCAGTCATCATCAAACATATATATATATATATATATATATATATATATATATATTTTACATTTTAGTACGAATTGTTTAGAAAAGTGTCTCTTTAAAAAAATGTTTTCTAACTTTTATTTCGAGTTATTTCGGTATTCGGATACTCTTCCTCAAGCTAATGTTTTGTGACCCAAATCCTAAAAAGTGTTCTGCAACCAGTCAAACGCAACATCGTTGCAAACTAGTACTTAAATTAAGATAAAGATAAAATCCATATTAAAATATGCTTTTAAAATATATGAAAATAACAATAGAATCTTGTACTGTCAGCCGACCTACGTCGCTATGCAAAATGTCATCATTGTATGACGTCGGGAAATGAGTTAAATTAACGTTGCAAGATTTGAGGACACCACGAACCATTGTGAACCAAAGATAAGTCTGTAAAAAAAAAATACAATTTTTACTGTATATTAAATTCAAATTAGCTATAACTATTGGCTGTTTCTTATTTATTGACAAAAAACAGCAAGGTTCTTGATCGAGTCCCGGCTATGGCATCTAGATTTGAGAAAATAAACAATTTATAAATGCAGAGGGACCAAAGTCAATAGTTACTAAAAACTGAACACAGAAATACAAAGTTTACTAAAAATTTTAATTTTTAATGGAAAATTACTTGATTATAAAAGTTTTCATGCTCAGTGACATCTTAATAAATGAAGACCACAGGCAAAGAACGTGCTTTATCCATTTTGTTGATTTTACAGAAGAGATAGATTTAAAAGTTCGTCATCAATATTGTGTAAACCTGCACAAACACATCAAATAATGATTTGCTTGTAATAAAAGAACTATTACATACATTCTCTTCTTGCATAATAAATAATAATAATAACCACTGAGTCTGCCTCAGCGCCATCTGTCCATGTTTGGTGGAACTGCCTCCACCTGAGTGACGGCTGTGTGGTCAGCACTGAACGCACCTAACCACGAACAGGCGTGACAGGGGCTTTCTAGATCGACTTCTTGCTTAATAATTTGTTAAAAATGACCCTTCAAGGAGCCAATAGATAGCACTCTTATCTGAAATTGACAAAACTTGGATAAAGCTTGTTCTTTAACTGTAACTTTCAAATCTGTTTCTGCTGATATTAACAATTATTCGTGCATTCAGAATATTAAGTAAGAAGCACAAAAGTAAGAAATTTCAGTTAGGACATCAAGTACTTTGCTATGAAACCAGGATATAATTACTTAGTTCCTGAACCAAATAAATTTCATTCTCTAAATTTACCCAAGTGATTTTTTTTTAAGTTGAAGTTTGACGAAGGGGGTATGGACATTGATTTAGTGAAGAAGTCACCTATGTTATTAGTTATTTAACGCAGTGGAGACTATGCGGGATATGACAAGTCTACCACCCCTAGAATGTCCAATATTGCTTTGTCTCTAAAATTATCCCTCATTAAAAAGAAGATAGATGTCTTTACTACGTGTCACCCAAGATCTACGCCTCTAGAATATTAGGTAATGCATACGCAACTATATCTTAGTTTGGATACTACATCAAAAAGAACATATATTCTTTATCTACGCCCTTTCCTTCCTCTTTACACAAGAGACCATATAAATTATTTCATAACAAATGTCAAAAGATGACCAGCCTGTCTTAATAGATCGATGACCCACCATCATATGTGCAGAGGACCAATGGCATACGAGTATGGTAAATGAAATAATAATCTCTGTGTTAGGGCAGAGGCAAGGAACCAAATGTTTAACACAATTGTAGTAATTAGACAACCAATGTTGGCTTGGTTTCCAGTATGGCCTTCTTCTGAAGCAGCTTGACGTCCCATTCGAAACAGTGGTCGTCGCTTAAAAGTGTGAAACTCGTTCTCCCAGCTGTTTCGTTACAAAATCATGTCAGAGGCTGCGAAAAAAGGGAGTTGCAGTTAAATCCATAAAAACTAAATTTAATGGGGTTCTGCGCTTGCGCCAACACTTTATACCAATTCCCTTTCTCTTCTTCATCTTCACCCAGCTGGGTTTGTATGTACATGTACACCTTTTGTAACTAATTTCTCTCTTGTAAGTGTTTCGATTGTCCCGTTACATGTCTTTCAGTTTTAAGAGCTATAAAGTGTCATGGAGGTTGTGGGATCATTTTGTGGACGAACACCAGGCGGCGCCACGTACGAAGTTGATGGCTCGTGTCGTTTTTCCTTACCCGCGCACGTATGCCAAGTAGACGTATGTATAAAAGTGTTGCTCACTAGACAGGATTCCAAGTTAATTGAGATGTTGAGTCTCCCTTGCACCCTTCCCTTTCTTGCATAGTTAATTGCTATTTTAAGTTTGCGGAGACTCTTTCAGGGCGTGCTCATAAATGAAACACTTTTATTGGTAGTAAATTTTATTGACCCCCCTTCTTCGTTTCTGTATTTAAACTAAGATTCATTCGTGATTTTTCAACAAAAAGAAAAATTTAGTGAACGTAAAGACAATACGTGTTGGCAAATTAAGAAGTGTGCTTATCTGGAATGTGCAAGAAATCTGACCGTGCCTTTCCCGGATACCTTTTTTTTATATATATATTAATAACTTCTTTTTACGTCCCTTCATATCATAGCTAACAAAAAAGGAACTTTATAATACCGCTTATACCGACCGTCCGTCCGTGTTCAAAACATAAATCTCAGAAACCATAATGTGTATAGAGTTGTTTGGGTAGACTAGCTCACATACGCTGATATCGTCACTGGTGCAACGGATCAGTGTAGCCAACCCATTTTAAATTCATTTTTTTTCAAAATGGCTTCCATTCCATTAGACCTATAGGGTATTCACCAAAATTGGCATAAACATTATTCGACATTATATAAAACTAGTGTGGCTGTTTCTGTTCCTAATCAACCCACTTGTCAGTGTTGCAAACCTATTTCATAAAAATAAATGCTTGTGTGTCTGAGATCAAGGGGCCATGGAGTCTTCACGATTGTTAACTTATTTTACTCATAATACAAAGTTTCAGAGTATGAACTTTAATTGTATGAATAGCTTTCCATCTTTATATGTTTTCTAAGCGAAGGTGATGCTAACAAGGGCGATGATAATCAGTGCTATGCCCGGAGGAAGTTATATTGTCCGAAACTCTCTTGTGAAAGGTGAATCAATTGTGGTTCACCATTCATCTGTTAGAACTGATGTTAAAAGTCATCAGGAGTAGTCCTGCCGCTTTAAGTATATTCAGATTTATTTGGGTCCCTATCGGGGATCGATTCCGGGACCATTTGATTTCAAAGCAACGAACTAAACCACTCAAAAATCAGGGACGCAAATATTTTTTTTAGTAAATACACTGACGAGGAATAAAATCCCAACATTAAGATGAATGAAATTTGGACAGCAGATTACTTCATATGATGTATTACATTGATACAACTCACAAAATCGTATTTTACAGGACTATGACTACGGCTATCTTACAAATTCGTTAATATTCTCTTGCACCCGTGGATGTAGAGCGTCCGAACCCTGATCTTCCCCTTCCGTCATCATTGCTGTAAATAGTTGTATACGGTAGAGAAATCTTGACCCAATACTGCTATGATCTACCAAAGAAGAATGTCAAAAGATCATACACGGAGCCGTACTAATTATATGAATTTCCCATATGCACGTAATCGTGGTCTTTGAGGTCGGTGTTGCAGCAGAAGTTTCCACACTAACTCAGAGTTATACTGAAGCTTACGAGCAGCGTCACACATGTCTACTGGAACAGTTTATTCCACAAGCGCGCTTTCTATTAGTTGTGTTCTTGTAACTTGTATCAGTGGAACATCATGTAGACCAACTTTAATTTACCTCGCGACTTGTCATTTGTCCATAATTCACAAATCATTATGAAATTACTAATGAGCTAAAGCATATGCAAAGTAAATTAGTCTAAAGCTTAGTTATATAAGATGATGAGTGAATCCAGAGTTAATTAAATGTATTCAGAGCCCAGAAGGAATCCAGAATCCAAAAATCATAGCAACAATCATAATGATGAAGGCCGATTTATGATTTCAAAATACGATGAACTAACTAACTAACTCTATGGCTTATGAAACTCGCAAGTTCATCGCCGCAGTAACAAAAGTTCGCCATTGAATTCTATCCTGGGCAACATCAAGCCAGTTTTTATCACGAACACCTACTTCTCGGAGATCTCTTCTAATATTGTCCTCCCAACGACGTCTCCGTCTTCCCAATGGTCTCCTTCCATCTGCCCTTCCAACCAGGATAGAATATAGTCCTCGTTTTTCTCCCATTCAAACTACATGGCTAGCCCACTTTAGTCGTCGCGATTTCATTATTTTTACAACTTCTGGTGAATCGTACATTATGCAGTCTCCTCCATTCTTCAGTCATCTGGTCCCGTTTTGGCCTGTATATATTTCTCAAAACTTTATTTTCAAACACACAGTGATTTATGTTCATCTGCTAGGGTTGTACTCCAACTTTCGTAACTGTAAAGTATTACCGGCAGAATAACCGTTCTGTATATTTTTAATTTCAATTTCCTTGATATTAATCGCGATGTTAGAAGTTTTTGGACTGAATAGAAATGTGCTTTGCCCGATACTAAGCGACTTTTTATTTCTTCCGTGCCCTCATTTTTGCTTGTTACGTATGCTCCCAAGTATTTAAATGTGTTTACTTTCTCTATGACCTCATCCCTAATTCTTATGTTTTTATTTCCTTCATTCCCTGTGTTTCGGCTTGTTATCATGCATTTTGTTTTATCTATGTTTACTTGTAGACCTATCTCTCCGCACGCTTCTACTAAGACATCGGTGTTGTTTTGTAGTGCATCTATATCGTCCCCTATTAAATCTACATCATCCACGTATACGAACAGTTGATTCAAACCATTCAATGATAGTCCTTTTTTGTCCCCTTTAATTCTTTAAATCGCATATTCTGGCGCATTGTATTCCCAAAATCTGGTCCAACGTGGATCTATTTCTTCTAAATCCGCATTGGTGATCTCCAATTATTTCATCTACGTATACACTTAGGCGTGTTAACAGAATATTACTTAATACTTTGTAACAGGTTGGAAGTAACAAGACTCCGCGGTAATTATTACAGTCCGATTTATCGCCTTTTTTTAATTCGGAACTATTATTGAGATTTTCGATTCCTTTGGAAGCTCCTCCTTTCTCCATACAGCACTTAGCAATTTATGTAGTTCCTTGATTAGTGCCGTTCCTCCAGCTTTAATTAATTCGGCTGGAATATTGTCTATTCCTGGTAATTTGAATTTTTTAAATTTCTTTACCGACATTTCGATCTCTATGTCACATGCACACACAGAAAAAAATATTGCGCCAGATAATAAATTTGAATTCGAACTCTGGTTAAGTGGTAGAGCGTTGGTTTAGCATTCGGGAGGTCCGATCCCAGCGTCCGACCATCCTGACTGAGGTTTTTCAAGGGTTTTTTCCTCAGTCATACCAGGCACATGATGGGATGGTACTTAAAAATATATCCTGGCCGTCTACCTTCCAATATTTTAACCCCACTCTATCCCGACCTAAGCCTAAAGGCCTTAAAATAAGTTCAAATTCTAGATCAAACTCAAATTTCCCATTTGCAGAACAAGTCCTTTCCCACAGAATTCTAGACGACACGACCAACGTCTGAGAATGTTTTGTGACTTTTCTTCAGCCTGTGTATGCATTTCCCAATATCTGTCTACGTACCAGTTTATCATCTAAAGAACAATTTATGCAGTGAGGACGATCGAATTATAACAGTGATACGTAGATGTTACAGTTCCGAGATCGGAGCTAGATCAGTCTGTATAAGCACCTGGAAGGGAGCACAGCATTCGTGTACCAAGGCTACTAGAGACATAACACAGGATCACCCATGAATGTCCCGCTTAGATTCCCATTTCATTAAAAAAAATGTCCCAGAAGGATACTTCTAGCATTATACTTCTGAAAAAAATTACAAGAACATTCTAGATTGGAATTTTAGGAATATTTATAAAATATCTTTTAACCAGAATACTCAAAACATTTGTTGATTAAACTTGAAATACCTCCGCCCATACCACATTTTGAACGTTCAAATATGCGTAGAATAATCTGTGCATATACAAGGAATATTCTAAGGATATTCCAAAATTCCCTACGGATATTCGTAGCATATTCCTAGAATATACCTGTGTTGCATGTGTAGTACTCTTGTTCATGTAGCTGTAATGTATGTTCTTAGAAAACGTCACTTCTATTCTGAGGAACGATGCCATAAAACACTGAACCTGTTGAGCACTGAATTATAACAATGACACGAAATAAGAGTACCAGCTGAGACAGCATTGGCGGACACAGTATCAGTAAATTAGACAATAGTCTATAGCAGATATCTTTTCGGTTACGGTACCACCGAAACGACATCATAGATTATATTTCTGTTTAATGTTTTAACCAGCTTCTTTACGTTACACTATTCCGTTATCCAAAACAACATCTAAACTTGAATAAGTTTCGACGTCATTTTCAGTTGCGGATGCGGGGTGTTTATAATTGGATAATGAAATACGGATAGCTAACCGGATGGAAAAGTATATAATTTTGGTGATGCTGGAACCGAGATGTGACATCAGGGTTCTTGCTACAAGTGTTACCGATGGAAAGAAGTGTCAACAATAACGGCGAATCATGCAAAACGCGTGACGAGCACAACCAACAAATGAAACAAAAAAGTAGCTTTGTTGTTATTTTTTGTTTTTAAATGTTTTTTTTTTTTTTTTTGCCCCTTGAAGGTAACATTTTACTTACCACACACACACACTTCACTTCCTAGTACATCCATTAGCATGACAAAAGGATTGCTTTGGAAGAAACAGCGAGTAAGAGGGACTCTTTCGCTTCCCGAATATATCCTTTTGTGTGAAAGTGTGTGTTAAAAAAATAAAAGCATGTCATCAGATAACGTCAAGGCAGAAGCTCGAATCTGCCGAGAAGCCCAAGCTCGAAAGAAGGCTACGAAGAGTTTCTTACAAAGTTGCTTTTCGATGACATGTGATGGAGTGAATTCACCGTCTCAAGTCCCGCCGTTCCATGAAATTTCAGCTACAAGCTGCTTTTTTCTTGGGTTTCTTGGCAACAAATACACACACACAACAACAACTAACATTCAGAAACATACACACACACACACACACACGCACTCTGTATCCGAACATTGCAAAAGGAAAACCTGCAGGGGGGCGTCACACAAGGAGGAGGAAAGACTAAAAATGGAGGGTGGGCGTTTTGCTACGCCCCCCTGCTGCAAAAAGCTTTACCAAAGTCTGTGGTTGACGTGTCAGGAGAATTTCCGTGGTTGTTAAAGTCTCTAGGAAGAATCCGTTCTGAAGGCTCTGGCAATCTGCTGGCCCAGCGGGTGTCCATGCTCTGGGACTTTTCTCGACATTATTTCTATTCGATACACGACTGATGTTTACAGAGTCTAGGGAAAAACTTCAGAACAACAAAAGTAGAAAACATCTCCCGACTAACTCACTCTCAATTTCTGTTTCATAAAAGTGAAGAAAAAAACTTTATACGGAATATATAACCAAAGTGTAACTATCGCAATGTGATTGAAAGAATTAATAGCCACAAAATTATACATCATTTAGGTGTGTATCAATAATTCATAAGCTAACCTAAATTACTACTACAAATGATTTATTTATTAAAATCGTGTAAACCACCACTAGGATGACCAACGTGGGACACATCGTATTCAAAAAAAAAAAAAACTTTTGTTATATACTCCGGTACAACAATAGGGCAATTCCATTATGCAGTGGTGTAGTAGAAAGGTTAAAAAAATCGTGATAAAAGTTTGCACGGAGAATTCAACAATCGTATTTGGTGAATCAGTGGTGTGCCAGAAATACGTATATAGGGGGAAGTCTACGTGAAAATTTTGAATGGAAACTAGTGTAATTTTTTTACATTTTTTGGAATTATCGTTAAAGAAAAAAAAAATTGGGGGGGGGGGATTATTTTTCGATATTTTGTACGGCTTTGGAGCAACAATAGCTAAGAGTTACAGAAGCAGTATCGCGTCACCAACGTCGTCCATTAGCCGTAACTAAAAACTACTGGGTGTAGAACACTGAAACGAAAATTTTAATGATGAAAGTTCATGTGTAGAATTGATCTATCTTATTTGGGGAATCAGAGGCGTATGCGGGTATTAGACGGGGGTCAACTTCGAAATATCAAGTGGAAACTCGGGTCAATTACACAGATCAACAGGAGCTCGGTAACATGGATGAAAATACGTGGTTTTTATTGTATTTTTGACCTTGAATTCAGTCAGATATGTGTGTGAAAATTTTCCACTACGTACCATTTTTCTTTTATTTTGTCTTAACTGGTATAAAGCTGGAGCTGTAGGCCAAGTAATAGAGAGATAAAAATGGATAATAGAGGTAACATGCTAGGTAAACTACAAACAATAAAATTATGCATTCTTCCGTGAACATACTGTCTTAAAAATTGTCTCGACCGAAAGTGATTTGTCCGGAAATTCGTATCTAAAAGCTTTACAGATCGCTAAACGTTCTGCGTCTGAAATACGACTTGATATATATATAAAAAAAACTTTATAATTTTTTAACTATTTTTGAAAATTTAAACTTTCAGTGTTTATAACACATACCTGAGGGTACACATATTTATAGCTATGAACAAGTATAAAGCTTTTATACATGAACACACGTCATTACAACCTAGAAGTATGGAACAGAGAAAAAGTAAGGTGTTTTTTTCTGGCCCATATTTGAAATCAGCGCCCCAAATTTAATAAAAAAAGAAAAGAAGAAGTAATTGTTATCCATGTTACCGAAATAAATTAAAATTTGTTACCCTGTGTAATTAGTTAGATGGAAACTACTTAATTCTAAACAATTTTCGCAGGATCTGCCGCATGGGAGCTACAGTTGATTCAAAAGTTCTACACTATAGGATAATTCCGTTATTAATACTGAGAGCGAAATTGGAAAGAAGAAACCACATTCGAGTTCTTTTAAAAAACAAAAACAAAAAAAAACTATTTATTGTTTCAATTGTGTGTGTTTTCAAGCACGATCGGTTAAAACAACAAATTTCTCCTCTGTGTAGTTTTCGGTCTCTATATTAATAACGGAGATGTCATATGGTCCGGAGCTTTTGAATCAACTGTCTCTCCCAAACGGTTCCGATGATCATAATGTTTCTTCTACAAAAATTGTTTAGAGTAAAATAATGTTTCCATATAAATAATAATTGATACTAGTTTCCATTTTAAGTTTTAAACTTGATTTCCTTACATGTATTTCCTATATGCCACTGATTCTGCAAATAAGCTAGTTTAATTCTTACACGAATATAGGACATACGTATTTTTTTTCAGTTATGATTCCATTATGTATTACGGAATTTGAACAAAACCGGTACTTTAGGCGTCCCGGGAAAAGTCTGTCCAGGACACGGGACTTTGAGAATCCAAACCGGGACAGTCTTGGGTAAACCGGGACAGTTGGTTACCCTAACCACCACACAAGTTCCGAGTAATTAATTTTTCGTGTTGAATTCCACATGTTATTTACGGAATACAGGTTCCACAATATATATATATATATATATATATATATATATATATTGAAAGCTATCAAGATGATAAGGATTTTGGTCAATGTTTTGATTCATTTAAAATTAATCGACAATATAACGCAAGAAGAACGAGAAAGATTAGATTATTGTTTAAAAGTATATAGCATCTACTTTTCTTTCAGTATGTTTTAACTGTTCATTCCTTCATGGAATACAAAAGTCAATAATGTGTATTTAATCTCCATTCACTGAGAATTATTTCGCATTTCTGCGAAAATAAGTACTTAAGATGGCGGCACTTGATCAGAATTGCGTTCATGGTTACGATAAGAAAACTCTTTTTTCTCTTTCTGCGCATGTGCACAAATAACTGAAAACTACAAATATCCACTGTATCATACGAATAGCCCTTGGGATTTCCTTGATTTAAAAGAAACAACAAGAAATACTGAAAATTTCTGGGGAAATTTACTGGGAATTCCTAGTAATATTTACATTTTTTTTAATAGTGTGCAAGCTAACAAAATATACATCGATTATGTTCTCTGACACTATCAATCTCTATTATGCAACTCTTGGTTTCATCTTTCCATCTTTTATTTTCAACTACCACGTATTTTATCTTCTTCTTCATGTTATTATTATCATTTGTATCTTCGTTTGTTGTCGAATACAATCTCCCTTTCAATACATTTCTGGCCCATTCCATGTGTTATATCTTGACAGCTTTAATAAATCTAATGATGTCTTCACCTCCTATTTCAACTTCGTAATTATATCGACGTTTTCTCCCATTGCCTCAAGTATTTTCTATATTAGTTTTCTCTCGAATGGGCGGAATGTTTCCTTCTTCTGTTTTCCACATCCACGGTTGCAAACAATGCCTTAAAAATGTTCGATATATATATATATATCGAACATATATATATATATATATATATATATATA
>JAGDQP010000921.1:38499-59110 GCA_022664845.1 Lepisma saccharinum | reverse complement strand
TAATTTGATCTTCTTGTATAGAGTCTAGTTTCCAACAATTGTATTTTGCAGTTACTGATTGAATTCACTTCTTTATACATTCATTCTCATATCTATTGCAAACAGACTTTTAAGGCCCATTTAAAACGAATTCGTTATTTATCTTCTGTTTTTCTTTTTTGTTGTTATGAAGGATTATAACTTACATATTAGACACTTTTTTTTTGTTAAACATCTTCGCAACTTCTTTATACGTTCGCATTTGCATTATCTATTACGTTTACCAAATTGAGACTTCTATAAATAAGCTTTTTCATATTTCTACTGCATGTAACCATCTATCAAAGTACTCTTTTCGAAAGTTTGGGTTTGGCTGGTACTTGTAAATGGCAGGAATTTAGGGCCATGAATAGCGGGGAGAGCGAGGGGTAGTTTCTGACGTTGCCATTTTCCGTGCCTGTTCTCTTTACTTTTTCTGCGATGAGCGCGCTACGGGAGAAAAATATTCTACAAACCTTCTTTCTTTTCGTAGGCAGTGAAGACTACTTAGTGACCCGACAAGCGAATGAACTTGTTTACTCATCCAGTAGAAATAAAAATTAATAATTTGTTATCAGTGTATAAATTATGACTTCACAATGTACCCATAGCAACGGCTCTGCTTTCCTTGTTGATGCGCATGTGCGAGGAGATTCATTCTCTCAATACTAGAAGTTTAGCTTCTGCTACCAGAGCAGATACCATCATGCATTGCACTGGATGGAATAAGAAAGCATTATCTCCAGTACTAGCTGCCACTGACATGCAGATTCCAATTGGTTTCTAATGTAATGGATCTTGATGACGTAAATGATTATATTTACTTTGTTACCGTGCTGTATATTATATGCATGTGCAGGAGTAAATATTTTCGACCATTTTCATCTCTAGGATTTTCATAATGGCATAACCAATAGAAATGAAAAAGTGTGCTTACTCCTATCTGTTATACAAGGAGTTCACGGTCCTGCCGCTTGAGAGCGCGAGGATCGTAATAACTGGAAAAATTCGTTGGGTTTGTATTGTTCATTTGTGGCAGCTTATGGCTGTGAAACGTTTATTGAGTTGTTTTTTAGGGGCGTGTATTCACTTACTAATTTTCTGTAGAAGCATCAATCAAACAAATGTTTAAATTTTTAATCGTGTTAGAAATTATTAAAAATAAAACTACTTAAAAATCAAAACGAGAATACCAAGACTGGGAAAGTTGCATTATCTTATTTAGAAACACGTGTTGCTGACTTGAATGTCGTAGAGAGATATATTTGTACGTACAAGCGTGTGTACGTACAAGCATCTAGAAAGTGTGTAGTGGTTTTTGTTATTTTATTTATTTGGAATTTATTTGCGGTCTTTTAGCATGTTTGGCTGACCGGGATGAGGAAAGTATCGGCCAGAGCCTTACTTAAAATACCATACCTAGATTCGCCTGTTGAAACTCGGGGAAACCCTGGAAAACCTGTCAGGATGGTCGGCCGCAGGAGCTCGAACCCGCGTACCTATCCATTGAAGGCCGTGACATTAACACTGGACCATGAGTGATTTCTGTGTGACTACTTATTGTTATATCTTGTGGTGGTTATTAGGCATTTATGTTTTTATATACTAATTGTAACACAAGGAAGAAAGGAGGTAAAATTGTGAAGGGGATAATAGCCTGGGTTTTTTAAATGACATATTTTAATTACTGAATGCTGGCTTGTTTTGTCCTTGGTTGCACATCAGGATTCGATATTTAAAAAGCTAATAATAAGCGGTTTTTAGGACATCTAAGGACGAGTTTTCGAAGTGGTCTTAAGTGATTCCACGATAGGACATGTAAGTTTCCGACAAAAGCAGGGTTTGTGGTCTGCACTTCAACGAAGAATTATAAAAGCAGCCGATAACTTATAACAAAGAAGAGCATTATCAAGTCTTCCGAATCATCACTAAAAAGAAATCTTGTATTTTAGGAATCTAACCCAGAATGCGAAGATTGGGAAAGTCATATACCCGAATTGGAAACTTCTCCTTAGTTTAAAACAAGAGAGAGATGTTTGGTTTATGTTCTAAAATGTTCCAACCTACTAAGTTCATTAACTGCAAAAAGATTACGGCTCAAGGAGTCACATTTTCTTTTTTATTCGGTCATCCCAGAATGCTTTTGAAATATTTCTTCAAACTGAAAGAAGATTCAGGAAAAACTGTTATCTGAACATGAAATGTTGAGTGACGATTTGTTTCGAATGCTCGGAAAGTATTGGTTACAGAGTACAAACCGCGGAAGTAGCTAGTGTTGCCCACGAGGATTTAGGCTTTCTCGTCTCGAAAATGTCTTGTCCAGAGTCTCGTCTTGTAAAGATGTATATTTACATTACGAGAGCTCTGTCCCGTCTCGTCTCGTGGGAACTATAGTGTGGAAATATATTAAATTGAATTTTATTTATGGTCTTTTGGCATATAAGGAAGAGGTCGGCCAGGGCCTATGATGGAGGTGCCATCCCGGCATTTGCCTGGTGTGACTGAGGAAAAAGTGGATATATATATATGATATAATTCCTAGAAAGGCTCTTCATTACGAACTCCAATCTTCAAAATCTGTAAAGTCAGAATTGAAACTATCAAAACTTGCAGATAAGTAATCCTTTGTGGGTACGCAACTTATTCTTTTTAAATTATTTCACATAATTTTGTAGCTTTACACACCTGAGTATATATTTTAGTTGACTAACATTTGAAAATTTTAAATGGCCTTATACCAAAATGTCTCCTTTATTACATAGAGAATTAGCGAAGCAGGTCTTATTGTTTATTCAAAACCAGAACTGACAACACTGACGCCTCTTACTTGATAGAACATGAAGCTTTGTACAGTGCTGCCAATTGTTTAAACGGTTTCAGAATTACTCAACGCACACAATAAATCTTGCTTTGCCATGCATAGGCTGTAAAATAAAAGTAGCTTTAGTCCAACAGTAAAGTTATTCCGCAGAAAATGACGACGAATTCTTTGTTATATTGTGCCGTAGTACGCATGCGCAAGTTTCATGAAAATCTGCAGTAACGTCAACAGAAAGAATACCTTCCTTGTTATAAGGCAGTTTCCTGCAAGTTGAATAATCTTCATGAACACAATTCTATCGTAAAGAAGGTGAAATGAACCCGATAGAACCTCATGCTTTACCTCCGTTCATTTATCTAATTTATTAGTTTGTCTCTAAGAACATTTTGAAACAAAACACTTGAAATTCTGTATTTATTCCTTTAAGTTTAAAATGCATTAATTTAAAAAAAAAATACTATCTGTAACGTTCTTTTTTTTATCACCATTGCTAGGTCGTCGAATTTTTAAAGTCGTAATCCAAACATTTTGCCTTAATTTAAGACTTAATTTCAATTTCAAGAAAAATAAAGGAAAGAAAAAATGCATAAGGACCATGCTGATCACAGGTCCCTAGGCCAAACGTATACAAAGATATCAACAGAAACACATCCACCAGTATTACATAAAACTCAGACTAGTATTTTCTTTTTAAGTTACCACATACAGGAAAAATAAAAAATAAAAGCATAAAATTAAAAAGAACTATATAGTCAATGCTGTTTTCGGCACAGCGTGGATAAAAGCTCATTTCAATATTTCTAAGGTGCAAGCCTGGAAGGACTTTTGTTGCCTGAAAGGACTGCCCTCGAACGGAAATGCAAGTCCAGTTTATTCTATAATGGAAACAAAGCCACTTATATCTTTCTTACATGAAAACTATAAAGTGTAAATTTATGAAAATTGGTGTGAAAATGCAGCACAACATATCGCAAATGACGCAAAAATTACGACACTCAAATGTTAATATTTGGCCGAGTTATTTCTATAGGACGGTAGTTGCCTGTGTTTTTCTTTTTCGAAAGGCTTTCTTTGGCACTTTTTTTTAAGTAAAACAGAAACTGCAAATATTGTCAAAACAATCGAAATGCAAAAACATAAAGAACATTGAATGCATTACATAGATCTAGCTAGAGATAGAAATCACAGAAAGAAATGAGAACACATATTTAACTTTTACTAAACCAGAGACTTGTCTGCAATGGACTACCAAGTTACCTCACGTAAACCCACCTCATCTGACAGAGAATCTCATTTAATGCTCAAATACAATTTTTTATCGATTGAGCGTAAAGAATGACAGTCTTGCCGAGGCTAGATCTTCTTGTGTGCAAATAAAGCAACATTTACCCAAATATCTGCACATTCAGTTAAGCAAGCCAGGTGACACTTTAGAATCATAATATAGATATAACAGGGTATCCATAGCCTATTCAGTCATGTACTTTCAGAAGTCATGTAGTGTTGCCAACTATAGCATATTTTTTTAAAGTTAATGGTACCACGTTAGGAATGTTAACAGTTAAGCATACTGTGTTCATTATATCAAGAAGTGTTTGAAAATTCTGGGGGATATAAGTGGTGGCAACTTGCTTTAAAATAATTTTATGTTGAGTTGGTAACACTGTATAACTTGTAACATTGCAGTGACAAGCACTCGAACGTATCCTGTTGATTGCTTCAGTAACTTTGAATATATTTGTGTCTATGTGTACAAATTACCACTGAAGAATGTAGCAAAAATGTGTTAATATCACACGGTAATTAATGACCGTAATATGGGTAATAATACGACAAAAATGTTGAAAATTTACAGCTAGGTCTAATATTTGTACTACATTGTGGCCACAGTGAAAATAATAATGTTACTATATTCTTCTCTTTACTTTTTTAGGGTTTAAGACGAATTAAAATGGTTAAAGAAGAAGATTTTCTTTCTGTAATGTCAAGCCTTTATTTCTTTGTACATTTTCTTCCTCTTTTGGTGACTACTTAAACGTTAATTTGGAAAAATGTAAGCAGAATGGCTTTGTCTAAGACAGACTTTCTCCACACACCGCACTCGCCTCCGGAAAAGCAGAAAACTTTTTAGCTTTGGAACTGCGGTTGCTTGTTTCAAGAAATATGCTGCAAGCTAACAGTATGGACAAGAGGAGTGCCTTTGCGGTGCAGGAAATGGGAAAGGCGGGAAGGGGAAAGAACAGGGCGAAACTGGACTTCCAAGTTTTGAATCTGGAGGGCAACAGAGCACCAAAAAACAAAGAGAGAGAGAGAGAGAAACCATTGGCTGCTTGGAGAGAAACCAGAAAAGGGGAAGGACAGCAAAACTTTCGTGAACTAACCAGAGATATTAGAAAGGAAATCGCATTATAGCGTGGAAAATCATTTAAAGCTTTGATTCAAAATTCCCGTAATGTTTTATTTAGCGGTAATAGTAGATATTATTTATTCCTGAAATTTGAAGTTTCAAATGTTAATCAATTAAATATGGACGATGGCTATTTGAAATTACATGTGTAGAATTATCAATACGAAAAGAGATTTCTATCGAATTCGAGTATTTAATTTTATATATGACCTATAGGAAACTTTAACATAGACAGAGGTTTATATTGAGAAAATAATGCTATACAGGGTGTTTAAGAATTGATGGTTTAAAGCATGAATTCCTCAGACTGAAAAAAAAACAACTGAAGAAATTTCGAAATACATGTAATTTTGAAGCTAGATACACTAAAATATGACGTAACATCGCCACACATGACGTTATATCTCGACAAATAATGACGCAATTACAGTAGCAAATTACAATCGATGTTATACCCAATACACGTATTTTAGGAAAGTTTTTCATTGAAAAACTGCAGCTTTGACTGGAATTCTATGCCTGTTTATTGTTTTTTTACCAGCATTCTTTAAGAAAAGCTTGGCGACGTAAGTACATGGAAATTTCCAATGCCTTGATATATGAAAACAGAAATAATTCAATTTAAAGGAAGTCTCAATTGAAACTCGAACACGGATCATTGAATTAAAAACCTAGCGCCTTACCGACTGGAACAAACTGCCAGTAATTAAGGAACACCGAAACAACTTAACAGTTGTTAAGCAATAGTTTTTAACCTTTTGGAGAGATTACTGACCCCTTTTAAGAATCTGATAAAAGATAAAGGTTCCCCGGAAATATTAGATCTAACATAAAAGCAACTTTGCATGCAATGTGCAATTGTAAGTTTATAGAAAAATCATTGAAATGTTTGTATTACCATACGTAATTCACAATAGCAACTAATCTGTCACTATGAGTATTTCTCAGTAACTCATTCGTGAACCTGTGACAGGTTTCTTTCAGAAAAATCGCTTTCGATGCAATCTAAAGTGAAAATTCCAAGTAGTCTGTTTTTTTTTTTTTTTTTTTTTTTTTTACAACAGTTACACACGCAGCGAATGTAAATGTTATTCTTTTATTCGATATTCCCAGCCACATGAAAGTTTTCCTTACATTCATAAATAACCTAGAGAAAATAACGCGCTCTGATTGGCGGAGATGTTTAGCTGCATATCAGCGTTTTCATATTATATATTATAACCTGCTACTACCTACCACGGTCTGGTTTCTGCCAGAGAGAACAAGTAACTTCTTATTCAAGTTGTTCACCGTAAAATTTGCACCTTTCAACTATGGGTTCAAAATTCCAATTGTGTGCGCAAAATTTTTGAGAGGTAGTGGTGACCCAGGGTTCGGTTTACAGGGGTGGTTCTTTGCCTCCCAGTTTTTGGGAGAGAACAGATTAATGGGAACAAAAACTAAGGTAAAATATGAATGCCTGTATCCGTCACTGATTCTCAAAAATTGGGGTACCACCTATTTTTCAGAGGCAGTGATGGACCCAGAGATTCATATTTTATCTTCGTTTTTGTTTCTATTCATCTGTTCCCTTCCAAGAACTGGGAGGCAAAAAAAAAACACCCCTCTAAACCCAACCCTGGGTTCGCCACTGCCTCTCAAATATTTTGGACCCATAATTCAAAGGTACAGTTTTTAGGGTGTAGGTCAGAACAAGCATATCAGTTAATTAGGTTTGCTAAATTGTTAGTCTCAAGTTTCAGTACAATAGCAAATTGGACGGCTCGAAATTACAAAAGCTGAGACGTGTAGTCTTATAGAGAGACGCAGAAAATATTTTTGCATGCAATTTGAGGCAGTGTTACTTAACAGAGAGTCTATATAAAGAGATATTTGACGGACATCTTAACAATAATAGTGGTACAGATATATAGTTTTTGATTACAAACATAGCTTTTTGTTCATTGTGTACCACTACTACTGTTGAACTTATGAACAAAATGAATTAAAATTGTATAGATAATGGGTAAACACATGAGCCATCACTGCTTGAAATTGTTCTAAAGAAGGCGGACGACTTGTGATGACATCGGTACGAGAAATCAAGCACTATTCAAGTTTGTTTGTTTTTTTGAGATTTTGCTACTACTTGGCGAAATTGGAAACAAACAAAACACGTTACAATTTTATTCGAAATTAACTTTGTTACAAGTTACTACGAAAAAATAACGTATTTATATTAAAAGTTACTCTTTAAAGAATCAAACGCGTAAATATCGTCTTTTCTGAAATAGTAACTTATAATTACAATAATGTTTTATTTATAATGCGTTCTTTCCAATCGCTGAAAAATTCTATTTGTTCCAATAAATAAATGTTTTACAGATAATAAATTTATATAATGCACTTCCTCTCTGTCTATAAATTGTAGTAATTGTTGATATCTTCTTTTTGCTATAGTTTATTCTTTCTATTACTTTATTCTTCCTGATTGCAATCGTGTGATTCAATATTTACTTCTTCTTTACCCTTTTTCATTTTCATCTACATGATTATTATTTTTCTTTACTAAGAATCTTAAAATGTAGTGATTATTGTCTTGCAGTTTCAGCTGCTTTCATGTTTTCTTTTTCCAGATTTGCAGCACAACTACAAAAAGTAAAATGAAAGAAAACTTGCCCTTGATGACGTAAGGATAATAGATCAAGCGAAGAGGAAGATTAAAAAAGTGTGTAAATAAGAAATAGGTTGCAAGGGATTTACAAGATATCACAGATTCTCTCTAGTAGCCGCGTTAAAGAACGCTTAGTAAAAGCAGAACAGAGAAAGAAGATATTAGCTCAAGAAAAATAAACGATTATTCAACTTCGATCACTACAGTTCTGTATCCCTACATCTTGCCGAGGCTGTGAGGAGACGTTTGATGATAACTGGGTTCAGTGTGGGAGCTGTGAGGAGTGGTGGCATGAAGACTGCTCGGGATATGAAGGAAATTACTCTTTTATTTGTGATTGTTGATAATTTCGTACTCCATCAATAAATCCGACTTTTCAGGCAAGAGTTCGCAAGTAGCCTTTTGGGGTATTTCCATTCTATATTTAAAAAAATATTTCCGGCATTTTTCACTCTTGTATAGTTAGAAGCCATTGCAATATACCAACACACAAAAAATGAATGAAATATAAAGGATTCTTAAAGAATAACGAATTAGGTGCGTTTTCTTATCCTTCTTTCCTACAAGTGAAACGAGATAGACTAAAGTAGACACTCTAAATTAACTACATGATATGGACTAAACTCTGTATGAATTTCCAACACACCGCTTTTCAACCTTTTCAGAATGTTAAACATACATTTTGTATTAACATTTGTTCAGACGAGAATAGGCAAATAATTACCTGAAATATATGTAACTCGCAATTCACTAATTTACAAAATATATGTTGATCCTTTTGGCTAGCGTGCCCAATACTTTTGTACTTGCAGGATTTTTTAGCTCAACCCGTAGAGGAGGGATTTATTTTGATCGTACCTTTACGATCTATTTGACAGCATTTAATCTTGCCTTAAACAAGTTTATCAGGTCAAAAGTAGACACGGTGAGTTGCCTTCAAGATATGCAACAAGTTTAGAGAATTTTTAAGTTCCTGTTATTGATTTGTTTGCGAATTCTTTATATTAATTTTTCGTATTAGTATCATTCAGGCCCAAAATAGGCATAATATGTTACCTCGAAGATATGCAAAGATCTCTTACACAACATTTTCAACCTATTATTTCTGACCTATTTGGCAATAGTTTACGTAAAAGAAGTACTCCTGACAAAGATAGTTGCAAAGAAACGTCGATGTGTGAACCAAATTCTTAAAACACGATTATCAGCGGGTTAGTTTAGTCTGATAAAAGGTGTGGTTAGCTCCTTACTTACGCCAAGAACTCTCATCTTCTTGCTTGCAGTAGTTGGGGGTAATTTTCTTATCAATTCTGCAAGGAAGTCGGAGGGAAGAAGTTTTAGCGTAAAAATAAGGTGAGAAAACGAATCCAACTGTTTATTGTTGCCGCTATGAGTGTGTTTTCACTTGTTCTTTTGCTGCAAGGAGAATTTTCACTGTTAGGAGGACTGTGTGGGTTGAACAAGGGACTGTGGGGATGAGGCGAAAGAAGAGGTTGGAAGACATGGCCACAGAGATAAAACTTCCGCTACGTCTGAGGAAGAACAACACAAATTACAAGATAAGGGAAAAGATAGCTAACTTTTGGGAAAGGAGATAAAACTCAGGAAAAGATATTTTTAGGAGAAGGGAAGAAGAAGTAGAAAGTGTTCTGGTGGAATAATAAGACGCTCTGTATGGCGGTCACTGCATGACCCCGCTTTCATACTGTTCATTGCAAAGACACCCTCCCTTAGAAATGTTTTGGTTGGGGGTTTAAGAACAGTGTTACCATGTGATAAGTTGCAAAAGACCCCAGTCATGCGTTTCCTTAAAGTGGCATTCGATGTACTGAGTATTCACACAACAGAATTTTGAATCAGACATGATATCCGTAAGTTGGTTTCTCGGAGTGTCCAAAGAATGATTGTTTTAAGGAGCTAACATTTTTTTTTTTTGCTAAAAATTACTCCTCTGAGCCCTCCGAGGGGGGTAGTCAGTGGGTTCTTCTCTAGCATAGTCAATCTTCGTACTATTTCTTTCACTAGGTCTTAGAACCCTAAATGTTCTAGGGCCCCCAGAGGAACTAACCACCCTGAAGAGGCTAAGTGAGGGGAAACTAAAAAAAAATCAAGTTGCAACGGGGTAGAGTAATGTATCGTTGTAAAGATCTTGAACGAAAGAGTGGAGTATTTCCGGAATCGATATGTTGCTCCTGTTCAAAATACTGAGAGGTTACATTTCGAAAATGACTATAGTTTTAAATTATTCCTTTCTTTCGCTCAGGTTGTAAGAGTCCAACGGTAAGCCTACGAGTTGATCAGGATTGGATTTTTAGCCAAGAAAGTTATTTTCTCAAAATAATGGAATACGTGTTCCGGCATTATTTTTTTCATATTGCTAATTTTTCTGGAAACACAGATGCTGGGGGCAGACCTTATGGATGTTTCTGGTGGGAACTGAAAATTTGTGCAGCCTAAGAAAACGATAACACAAAAAATAACTTTATTAGAGAATTGTTTAGCAACCTCAAATTCTTCAGTTTAAGTCTGATAGCCTGACCCAAAAATTGTCATCGAAATTAGGCTTCCCCTTATTTCGAATAGGGACAAGCTTTTCTTTTATCAAGACATTTCGAATGATATAGGCATATTACACGAGCCCCCTTGTATTTTTATTTGTCCTTATGGGGTTAGAAGTGGATTTTTTTAGCCTCAAATGTTATCCTCTCAAAATAACGGATTACGTGCTTCAGCTATTTTCTTATATTTTCATTCATTCCGAAGATACATGGACGAAGACAGACTTGATGGACACCCTATATATATTTCCTGGATTCCTTATATTTCCATAAGAGAATGTCATTGTATAACACCAATTTTAGCTGCATAAAACAACTATACATAGGATGCCTCAAAATATAACTGAAGTTGGTGTTATAATAGCAGAGATGGTACTACTGTCATTTCCTCACACACCTATCGAACAAAGAGATTCTAAAAGGTGGCTGTAAAATGGGTGGAGCGTGGAATTAAACAGTAGCATCGAAATCTGGACACGTCTTCTCAGGAACGAAAATTGGAGGCATTTTAACGTCTGTAGGGGAAGGGAAAAGGCCATTTTCCTGGACGACTCCCCCAAGAGGAAAAAGAAGAAGAAGAAAGAGGGATGAAAAGAAAGAAAGATTTAATTAGAACGCTCATACTTGACGAGTGTCTTTTGCGAAAGGAAATATAGCCGCCACACCTTTCTTTGAAAATGTGCTACTCATGACAAAGAAGACGAAACGATTTTTAAATACAATTAAGGAAACTTCTCAGGCAGCCCAGTTTCATAAATCTTTTTCTCTTGATTTTAACAATTATTCCAGACACTTTCCTTCACCCCTACCCCATCCCCTACCTCTGGTACTTGGAGGTACATTATTCTCATAGGTACTTAAATTTGCAAATATTCGCTTTTTGGCTATACCGATGTAAAGTAAGTTCAAAAACCAGTTCAGACTTTCTAATGTTTTTTTTTCGAGGACTTTTGTTCCGTTTCAGGGCAATCCTAACGTTCGAGATGGGGTTAACACAAAGATTCACGTAAAAGTAATTCGCTATTGAAACGTCCCCAACCTAATGATCCCAAAAGAGGATCACACAGACAAATAGGGTCGCCAGGAACCTAGAGTACCCACGCAACGCATCTAACCTAACCTCTAGCTCCAAACATTTTCTACACCCCAGACGAGCGGCGCAGAAATGCCTTCCAGATTTAAGAATATCTGGGAAAGAGGATTCCAGATCCTTGTGATCGCTGTAAAAAAATTAATTTAGATCGAGGGAGAAAATACCGGTAAGGCGACACCTCTAATCGTTTAATTAGATCGTCAGTTCATACTCCGAAGTACCAGCTGGTTCAGATTAGCGACAGATTAAGAAAGAAAAACGCACATCTTTACTTGGGAAATATTCTCAAACGATGATACGCATAACGACTCATATGTGACTCATACTATGTCTTTACTCTCTTCGAAGTCTACAGGGTGGCAAAAGACCATGTCTTACCTTTACCTTAGTAGGGCCCACACCTGTAGTCTGGAATCGCAATTCCTGAAATAAAGACGAACACAAACGAATGACGGTCGCAACTCAATCCAAACGTAGTGTCATAACGGACAAATGCAAATAATATATATTCACACAAATCACATGCTGGAGTCACTTCATATTTCAACGCAGAAATAACCAGAAATTCAATATATAGTTCCTTTCCCAAGTCATCACTTCTCAGCTGGCGAAAGAATCCTACCACTGGTCTACGGATTTATGAACCGATCTAATCTAATTAAAAGCACATCACTCAATACGATAGGTTTACCGAAACACAGAAATAATGAGTATCAATTGCCGTCAACTTCACGTAACGATTTGTAGCTAATTTCCAATAGATATCAAGACAAACATTAAATAACTCACTGCACTTTATAAATATTACTAAGCACTGTAAGAGGATTATCAACTAATGCCGTAGGTCGTACCTGGTTAACTGAGAGGTTTCTACACTACGTTCACTGAACATAAACTCAAGATTGTCCAAAGAAATATAAAAATTTCAGAATTTCAATTTATTACTTTGAATGTACATATTGCATGTTTACGGATATGATAGTTTCATAAGAATCGGAACAGAATTACAGTTGAATTGTAAAAACAAACAAATTTGAATCGCTGGTATACATTGAATTAAGCAGAACTGAAAGTTACTTAGTCACACATAAACGTCCATAATTTCTATAATAATTACTAAATTTCGTTGATACTTTCACAAATTATTCCCGAAATATTGTTATATAATTTAGAAAAGTTTTGTTACAGAATTACTTACACGAAAGAAGCTCTAGTCCAAAATACATGGTAAAGAAAGAATCACTTTAACGTTATTAATTGTGTGACGTCATTACAGATCATTACTACCTTATACAAAAGAAGTTCGGAATAAATCTTGAAACTACAAAATAATATTATAAAATACGACTTTTTCATCGGAGAATAGTGGCTGGAGTTGAAACCAAAATTATCGAACCATGTTGAATAATATAAAATTTACTGTTAACATCGAAACGGTACCTAAAGTTAGTCGAACAGACATGTTGCTAATTTGATCAAGTAAGGAAAATATGCGGTAGCTGTCAAACATGGCTAACCGGGAATTTCGAATGGATTTGGAAAACTAGAGACGAGAAATTGGCATATGATTATTAAAATCCAACGAACCGGTACTTGTAATGTAAGAATTCGGTCAATAGCGGCCCCATACTGAAATTTAGAACATATTGTACATATTGATATATAATCTCGAAACAAAAATATTAATTTAATACGGTGAAAATTTCGAAATAATGATGTTGAAAAGTCCTGATAGCACTTATATCGGTTCTAATTCTTCTTACTTCGAATAATATATTTTCCGGTATGGACGAAAACAGTCTAAATCGAAAAATGATACTAAATTTGGAGTTTATAATTACCAATCGTAGACAGGGCTTAGGAAGTGCAGATGACGGAAAGACCATGCATCTATTCGTCTCGTTTTAAAAATTGGAACTGAACTAACATGGCGTGGGAGAGCAGTTCTCCCAGCAAACGGAGAAGAAGGCTGATTCACACCAATCAGCAAAAAACAAGTCACGAAGCATTGACTAGGGTCCAATCAAAAACAAGCGTTAGATCCAAGTCATTGCTGCGTGACTAACGAAAACCTGGATGGACAACGATAAAAATCCAAAGAAAAATCCAAACGAAACACGCTCAAAGAGTCTAAAACCAACCAAAGAGAACACACAGAAAGAAAACAAAACGGAGACTAAAAAAAATAAAAGGGGAGAAAATAAATATAAAAATGGAACAGCAACTAGGCTGTTACACTATTTTTCATTTTACCTTTTCTAGTAATAATTCATGTATAACTTATACTTAGCGAAGAAACGCTAGATGGACTGTAAAGATTAAGCTTCTAAAAGAGTCATTGGCTTTCTCTTTGATTATTTTAAAGTTATTTTACATAGCATTATTTGTGCCTTATGACTTCATAATACTCAAACTACTACCATGAAGGATTGCGTATTTTAAAGGTGTATTACTTAAGTCACAAACGCAAAGCTTGTTGTAACTTGACTTTAGAACTGATCTAAGAACTCTTGTAAGTTGTAAAGTTTCAGTTTGACTGTACTACGATTGTCGAAAACTCCACCTGCCTTTTTCGAATGAAATTCCTCCCGAGTAATCAAATAATCTTTCGAGTTCGCATCTGGAACCATTCTTTTGTTTGGCCCCGGTCCCGAAGTAGTTCCAAGGTTCCTAAACCTAGATATTTTTCTCGTTTCAGTAATCCATCTTCCATGCACTGTTTGGCTCCGAGGCTCCAGTTTCGTCCTTTTCTTCTATAAAAGTATTCTATATATATATATATATATATATATATATAAATCACACCCATATTCAATCCACTAGTGGATGAGGCCTCTCCCCGAAGGGAGGAGTTGATATATATATATATAGTTCATCATTTCCACTTTTTATTCGAAATGAAAGCGTGTAAGTGGTAGTTCCTACACGGACCATAGATGGCGTATGAGACTTCCGCATATGAAAACAAATAATGAGCGCACAAATTGTTATTTTATAGTATTTTGTTTTATTTCTTTGTAGTTGTTTAATAATTTCTCCAATTTGCTTGCCTTGTAATCGGGAGGACACATGTTCGATTCGCACTGGCTGGCCATTGTGACTAACAGTTTCTCTAGTTTTCCTCAGTCACACCAAACAAAATGCTGGTATGGCACCTTGAATGAAGAGAGCGTCGATTACTTCAAATGCCCTCCCCCTTGTTATTACTATTACTATATATTCAGTATAAAATGGTTGAAATTGGTTGTATATGCAGATTGTTAAATAAATAAACTACAATTAAGCAAATAAAAGCTTGCTGTTGTAATTTTACAAGTGAGAGAGAGAGAGTCATTAAATTTAGATAAAGATGTCTTCCACGGTAATGCGTGATTTCGTTGACTGTCTATCCTCCATGCCTATTTTGTGTAGCTCTTAGATACACGCCAGTGGGAGATAGAAACACACCACTTTGCTGCTTCATATATTTTCTTGTGTTTTATTGCCTTCCTCCGTTTCTTGAAACTCGTTCAGATATTTCGTTCAGTTTCTCATGCTAAATTATCATACAAGAATATCTTGTCAGTGAGCCTAGGAAATGTTCCGACCTTCGAACTAAACTGTGGAACTGGAATCAAGGCTGTTCGTCCGGAACTACGGTGGTTTTCAGTTTCACTGCAGGATCGGCTCGGAGAGAACGATTCCTGTTCGTTCATGCCAACACTAGTGATCCTGTAAAATCCCAGACACGAAAAAATTCTGTACGAGTTTAAGGGGATAAACAGCCACATGTGAATTAGTGTTGCCAGCTCAGAATGAAATTAATGTTCTTTAAATGACACAAAATGCCAATTAATACAAATTTAAAAAGCACTAGTAATTAGAAACAAAATTCTGAAAAATGGTGCTACAATGCTGTAAACTTTGAAAGACACATAGATATGCTGGAAATTCACTCTCTTCGAAGTAGATCTGTCGATATAAGAGTTTTAAAAATAAAATGGAATGTCAAGACTTTTGTTCCTTTTTGATGTTATTGTTTTCTTATTAGTACACATATTCATCACAATTTACTATATCGTTCCAAACATCAATTTATTGAGTTGTAGCGACAGAAATATTTCTAAGATTGAGAATTTCCAACATATGCTTCTCTCGAAAGTTTAGTATTTCGTTTAGTGGGACACAAGTATAGGCACAACATCAGAATTTAGGTTTATATATATATATATATATATATATATATATATTTCACGCTCTTTACAAGACAAAAGTAGAAATGAATAGAATTATATTTTAATCACTGATGTGCAATACGAGATAAGAAAAAATAAAGTTAAAACCATTTATTAATAAAATAAACGACATCTTTTCGTAATGACCCCTGAAACTGTGGATATAAGTGTGGGAACATCAAATTATACAACGGTTGTTCTCCTGTGAAAAGACAATGTACACTACTTTAGCATTTTTGTTGGCTTCCAGCGGTTTTGAATAATGCCTAAAGTCTCTTTTGCATTGAGTTAACCAGCTCTCTGTAGTGATTCGAGCCCTATTTTCTACCACACCTTCAGATGCTCCTTGCTCGTTACGTTGCTTTTACGCACGCTTTTTCCCAATACATACTGTACCATAGATATTCTATGGACTGGCGATTGTGGTCGAGTATTTAACTAATGAGGACTGTTATAGACGATCCACATATAAACTATTTCGGCAGTATGTTTGGGACCGTAGTCAGGCTGGAAGTAGAAATCTTGTGTCAGGCCCAGATTTTCTACACTTTTTGTTTAGATATTGTTGCAGAATATTTGTGTAGAAAAGCTTTTCCACTGTCCCATCAATGAACATAAGTGCCCCCACTCCAGAAGCTACCATACACTCCCCTAGCATAACGCCAACGCCACTACAATCATGTTTTAGACTGGATATTTTCCAAATCCCACTCTATACTATACCCTTTCCCTCATACCACAATTGGCCTTCGTTCATAAATATCATGAATTACTTTCGTGAGATAGTAGGTGTTATTTTCTGATCCAAGCGGACGACCATCCTGACTGATGTTTTTCCAAGGTTTTCCCTCAGTCATATCAGGAAAGTACAAAATAGGCCCTTGTCGTCTACCTTCCAACATCCTCTCCCGCATCCTATCCCGGCCTAAGTTTGAGTTACCTAAAGGCCTTAAAACGAATTCAAATTCCTACACTTAAAAATTTATTAAACGTTCCTCAGTAAAGTTCCGCAGAAGTTTTAGTATTTTACGTCGTTTCAATGAAATCAAGAAAATTCACAGAGACTTTTCGTGTATTCAGAGGGATAGTTTCAATTGTCACTTCTGCACATGCGCAGAGTGAGATAACGGTTTCTTGTCGTAGCCGTGAATGCAATTCTGATCAAGTGTTTGCTGCCGCCATCTTAAGTACTTCTTATTGTAAAAGAAGTGGGAAATATTCTCAGGGAATGGGAATTCCGATCTTTAATTGACAAATACGAAAGTGATTAAAATGTGGCGTAAGTCGTGGGAACAACTTAGTTTATGTCTTCGGGGTTCAGGCAACACACTTCTGACCTTCAATACTGTTTAGACTTGATCACTTTTATGTCTGACAATTTAGTCCAATCGGTAAGGCACTGGACATATAACTGATCAGCACGTGTTCAAATCTCGCTCCAGTGCACCTGTATGAACGTCAGTGAATAAAGGAAGATCTAGGGTGTGTCCTGTCTGTTTGTCCGTCCCCCTAGATCTCAGCAACTACAAATCCGACAGAGATGGACGATACATCGTTGGATTCGCCATGGTCTGAAACGGTGGAGAAAACTATCACTTACCCTAAAGTTGGTAAGTCCTTTTCAATAGCTTAGTATTCTTCATTTGTGCCCCCTCCTAGATCTCGGTAACTACAAGTCCGGCAGAGATGACCCACACATCGTTGGATTTGTTATGGTCTCAAACCATAGAATAACCTACAACTTTGACCCTAAAACTAACAGATCCTTTTCAATCGCTTAGTTTTCTATATCTGTATGTTTCGTTGTCCCCCCTTAGATATCAGTAACTAGAAGTCGCACAGAGATGATTTATACAGCATTGGATTCGTCATGGTCTGAAACGATGAGGAAAACTGCGACTTTAACTCTAAAACTGGCAGATCCTTTTCAATCTCTTAGCATTCTCCATTTGTACCCCTCCTAGATCTCAGTAACTGCAAGTCCGACACAGATAAGCCATAGAGCGTTAAATTCGAAATAGCCTGAAATGTTGGGGGGAAGCTACGTCTTTTATTCTAAAACCGGCCGGCCCCCGCATTCGCTTAGTAATCTCTATTTGTTCCTATGAATTTAGAAGGGGTCGCTTTGGTTTTGTCTATAATAAAACCATTACTTAGCTTGTTTCTCTCTTGCTCCCAGTATTACTAAAAACGAAATGATTGACTGCTTTTTAGTTGCTGGAAATACCCAGGCAGCTTTGGTTGCCTAGCTTTTTCAAGCAATTTTTCAGACAATTTTTTACAGTGTAACAAATGTTCAGTAGTTTTGAATGTTCGCAGCACTTTATATAACGTTTCTGTACATCAGTTAACATCAATAAAGTATAGGGTAAAAAAAAGTTCGGTAAAACACTGGACTTGTAATTGAACGACCCGATTTCGAGTACCGCTTCACGCTTTCCTTTTCTTTACGTTTATTCCCAGGATTCCCGAAAACTATATGACCTCGAGATTTTAATTGTCAAGTTATTAAAATTATCGTGCAGGTTGGTTGATTGGCATTTTTCAGGAACGTTTCTGATTTTTTTTTTTACAGTGTATAACAGTATGAATCTCGAAATCATGTATAAATATTGTTTTTGTTTCTTTCGGAAATAACTTGCTTACTTTTTCCAGGAAAATAGAATATAAAGTTTTTTTGACTTATGAAAGGTATCGGAAAAAATTTCACTATATCCCGAAAACTGTAATCTTCTTACGTTCCATTGCAAAGCTTAAGTTATATCGCGAACAACAAAGTATTTCAAGTCAATGCATGAAAGGAGAAAGGAGATACATGGATTTATTCCTCCACTCCTGTTCAGACTGGAATTTTCTGGAAAAACCTATTTCCAAAAAAAAAAAAGACAGAAAAGAAAGATATAATTCGCCCTTGTGGACCCGGCAGGACGAAGGCGATGGAAAAGAATTTGTTCCAGAAGGAAGCGTTCAGATTCTAGCATGCAAGCAATCGAAAGAAGGGACGCAGGAGGAACTGGAAAGATTTTGTGCTGAAGGAGGGGGAGTGGGAAGCATTGCCCTCCGCCACAACACCACCCACACCCAAGTGAAAATAAAATGGAACAGTTTCCACACAAGCAAATCCGTAACAAAGAAATCTCTTTTGCATATACATTGGTAGCTCCCTCCGGATTTGAATCACTGCTTACGACGATTCGGAAAAACTGCTTTTTATATGTGTTTTCCTGTGTGCGTCTCTCTTTTTATATGGAATGAAAGAACGGGCTATAGCGCATGCTCTTTCGGGAAGGTAATGTTGAAATCCCTATCTTTTTATCCTCTATAACTCACACAAAAAGTGGATGAAATAAACCGTACAGCAACAGGAAACTAAGACGAGAGATTTACAATATTTTTAAAAAAGATTAAATAATGAAATCAGAAATTAATATTTTTATTATAATTATGATACTTTTTCGAGACGTATGAAGACATTTTCGACAATAATAATTCACAACCATCTTCAATCCACTGGCCTCTCCCACAGGGAGGAGTTGGTTTACTGCTCCCACGTTGACCAGACGTGTTGGGAGAAGAAAGCCGAAGCTCTCAACTGTGTGCGCCTAGGTCAAAAGAATTCTCCATGAAAATGTGTTTAGTTATAAAGATCAAGTATCAAAATAGCCCTAATGAAAAAGTCCCCGGGACAAAAGGGCCAGGGTCAAAACGGTGTCACAACAAACGGAACCAGGACAAGAAGACCCGAGTCAAAAAGGTCAAGGAATAATAATAGTTTTACAAAAAGACTCCGCGTGTAAAGGACCCCCAAAAAATAGCTCAAAGCAGAAAATGAGAACAGATGTAAAAGTCGAGCAGTGAATTTACAATTTATAGATCTCCACGATAAACGATAAACAAACAACGCCAAAATAACGTATGCTATTCAAAGTATTCTATAAGTGATCTACTATAAACGATTAAACATTGCTACCACAAAACGAATATCTAGTTGTGATCTATGCGATCTACACCACTATGGATCCTTGCACAACTAAAGAGCGATGTTCAAGGGAAATATACGGCAATATTCTATATTAATGTTGAAGATTTAACCCTCTTGTTCAAAACTAGATTAAAATTCTTATCCTATTTCTTATTATTTTAATTCACTAGAACGGAAGATAATCTATTAGTATGACTGGCAACAGCTGATCGAAGTCAGTGGTCGTATAGCCGCTAGATGGCAGGGACTGGATAGGAAAGAAAATAGAACACTATTTTAAAAGAATAATATTAGTTGAAATTGATGACAGAATAACAAATGTTTAATAATTATATTCTCTCTAACATCTACGACTAATAATTCTGCTGAAACATGTGGAAATGAACATTATGTCAACTTCTAGGTATTAATCACTAAAACGTTGAAAAGTTTTTCCTACTATTCTTTAGAGCAAATCATTATAATTAATTATATGCAAATGTCTTCTTTCGTATTGACAGAAAAAATTATCCTAGAATCAAGAAAAGAATAGAAACCAGCAGAAAGCATGACGAAAAGTTCTTTTGTCCATAAAGACGGGCGCTGTGGCCAAAAGTTTGATTCATAAGAATAAGTACTTATCGTGTAATCGAAGTCGGAAAAGACACGTTTATTTGTAAAAATGCTTGAAGTAATGGAAAGCAAATATATATGAATGGATACCGGGTAAATGCAGTATCTTCTAACGAATACGTTTGTCATGGCCGCGCTCTTGAAGTCGCCAATCTTGAATCTTGCTCATTTTTTTAAAAATAGGAAGGGGGTATGTAGTATATCAATTTGTGCTAAAATTTTACCAGAAATACGTTGGTGAAGTCAGTTTTGC